>JAHDVE020005829.1:0-117592 GCA_022606495.2 Halesus radiatus | reverse complement strand
TTATCGTAAGCCTCGCTTAAAATAAAAGTTTTTGTGGCGTACTTACTACAAATTTTATCCTCCCAGTTCTCCCTGAACCAGTTTGTTTATGGTTTCAAATATAGATTTTCTAAATAACACGACCCAATTTCTATGAAATTGTTACAGGCAGCTTTGATCTACGTGCAAAAATTAATAACTTCATTGTAAGTAGCTAGTTACAGCTCAATGGACGGATAATAGGTTTATAATTATTATGACGTTGTAAAACACTAACAGATGTAATAAAAATAATAATAATACTTGGATGACTTGTATAGCGCCATTTTTGTAAAAAATCACCTCAAGAGCGCTATACAAATACTACTTGATAGTGTTTATTTTATTATGTCCAAACAAATACAGAAACATGCTTACCTAGCAGGTCACCCCAGATTAAAACGTTAAATTACAAATTTTTCGCTTGAGAAGATATGATTTTGCACTCACAGCACACAATATTAGAAAACACTGCATATTGCATGATGTTGCAGTTACTGTTTAAATCCTATTTGTCATTGATATTATATTTATTCGAAGGTTATTGGCAAAGGAAGAGTGGGTGTAAAGCGTGTTTATAATACAGCAATCCTTTATTACACCCAATTGGCTGTTTCACAAATACAACGATAAAAAGGGTGTACATGAAAAAAACTTAATAAAATGAAACCAATTAGAAAAACAACATAACAAAAAGGACGCTGACCCAAAGCTAGTTTTACGAGTTAATATTTTTCAGATAACCATGGACGTCCGACAACATCTCCGCAACAAGTTAGTAGAATACGTTGAAGGCAGCATGTCATCGAGGCCGGTCAAGCCATTCTGACGTGACGGTGACAGCCACTTAACGTTTCCACTTCCTCGTTACACCAGTGAATAGAAATGTCCACGGAGGTACCTATCCAGTAGTTAGACTAGTTAGTACTGTAAAGAAACAAGAAACCGCAATAATTCCGAACTTTTTGAACAAGAAAGTGCACGTTTATAATGGATAGGTTTATTGGGTTGGGGCGTTGCAGTTGAGAAATTGTTAAACCTGATTCAGATTAAAAAATGACGCTCTATTTATTATTCCAATTATTTTTTATCAAATAAAAACTATTTTGTCTACCATAGACCTTTTTAAGGTAAGTTTTTATTTTTATTTAAGTCTACTGCGTATGTTCGGTTTGTCTTTCTTAACGAAACATTTAAATTAAAGCCAATTTTGTTTTTCAATTTTTTCGGGCTTCTTATGTTTAACTCGTTGTCTGGGTGGAAATGGGCAATGCCTTTTCACCGGAGAAAACGAGGGTGGGAATTAGATTTCTTGTTAGGCGTAGAAAAAAATGTGAAATAAGACAATTTAATTAACAAAGAATTACTTGCGCACACCGGGATTTGAATCCGCGGAGAGTGTCATAAATGGCATATAGTTACATACTTACCTAATGCCATGCCATTATTACACTGTCATTTTTTATTATAAGGTGAAGAATTTTTACATCCTGAGAGTTCGCAAATCCATTCTAAAAGTGTCACGTTATTCTTAAAACAAAAAAAAATTCGTGATAGGTTTCATATGTCCGATCTGTCCGACCGCCAACTCTCATGTCAAAAAATCACCGCGTCGAATCTATTTACTTCCGTCTGAATGCGTCTTTAGACTTCCGGTACCGGAGCAGTACCTACCTATTTTTCGTATATCTACCAGTATGTCATCTACCTACCTACGAGAACGGTAATTCCAATGAATTTTGAAAACCGAGACAGCATACCAGATTGCCGTGATTGATTCCAACTGTTCCAACTTCGATTTGGCATATAGTTTACATTTTTTTAGGTAGAATAGTGGCATTTTCGCAGATGGAGACTTATTACGGTACGTAGAGATTTCTTCCTATCAACCCAATATTTCCGATTTCGTATCTGCGAATCTTCTGATCAAGAAATGAAAAAATATTGTACAACTCAAACCACTGCGAGCAGTTTTGTATGATCCTAATCCAATATGAATTTTAGTAACCAAGCAATTGGAGATATTATTTAATCGTGGTATTTATTTTCATAATTTTTTTATGTTTTTTCTCGATTTTAGGAAAGGAAAACCATATTTTATGATGGGTGTATACAGTACACGGATTTTATTAGAAGTTATCTTCCTAAATGTGATTGGTCCCTCTATTGTTGACAAATGAAAGGTTACTTTTGAAGGCATTGAAGCCTTCCTGTCTGATATGCTGGGCATTAATGGCCTAACCGACAGGAGGAAAACTGTTTTGTGCAAAACAGTTTGAATGGCCATATCTGTATTCCGGGTATAAAATTAAAATTTGAGTTTTATATTCCTGACAATTTCACAAGAGTGCGCAGGCACAGAACTTTTGTTGTTTTGGGAACCAGAATTAACCTATGCCGCTCGGAAAAATGATTCTACTATTAAATATCCTGTCCCCTGATATTAGTGGCGTGCATTGCTCTATGACCAAATGTAAGCTGTGTGTTCTTTTTCAAGTTCAGATATTAATCGTGCATTGAATATTTTAAAGTAGTAATTTAATTATCATATTCTGCCGATTTTTGTGGCTAACTGGATAAATTAGCGTACAAGTTCTTTGCCAAATTCATGGAAAAAAATACATTTTGATCGGAATTTCTTGGTTTTTTTAAATGATCTTTTCATTTTTTTTTGTTAGTTTTTCTTAGGGTAGGCACAGCTTTTAATCCTTTATGGACTGCACGCCAATGAATGATATAGATATTTTTAATTGAAGGTTGAAAATTATAAAAAAATCATTGTAGTTACTGTAAATGTACATAATTAAAATAAAATAAATTTCAACGGGTTTCCGAAAATTTTAAATATAATACAAAGGGTTTCTGGAAACCCGCGGGAAGAGAATAGGTAATCTTGGTAAGGTAATTAGATTGCTGACTAGCTTAATATATAGAATAATTGATTTTTTTGGAATGATGTACTTAGTTGCCCATCTAATATTGTTTATCTCTCTATGCCATTGCGATGAAATTGAATTTGTAATTTCTATAAAAAATTACAAAAAATCTCAAACTTTATATTTGTTATCCATCAGTCATCGTTATCACTGCATCATTTACAATATCATAATGCCGGTAGCATCTAACTTCCATTTTACTTTTAACTCTGCCTTCCCAGGTTTATTTGCAAAACTGTCCAAAGAAAATATATGAACGAAGGCAAATTGCCAACAGGTAACATAAAATAACAAGGTAGTCTAAAGCGCCGCTCTTCATTTTGTAAACTCTCGTTAAGCACCTCATTAGTAGGTACCCAAGTACTGGAGCAGGTACCTACGGAGCCTGGATCCCCTTTATAAAGATTAATCCCCTTAGATTTTCAACGCCCGGTTAACTACTATCCCGAGGGCAACTGCCGAAAACAGCTCGCCTGACAAAACTGCACAACCGAGAAAAAAATCCTAACCATTCACACCGGATACCAACTTCTTTGGTTTGGAATGGAATGGTTCTGTTGCTCGAGGGTTGGTTACTGTATGAAAGGTTGGTGAAGGAGTATGGAACTTTTATGTGCACTTAGGTATGGGAGCATTGGCATTACCTATAACTTTACCGTATGGCGCTTGCTCGCTCCAACCCGTTGCAGCATCCTTCTCTGACATGGATTGCCATTAGCGGTCCTAAAGCACTCTACACACGGGCAAATATATATATTTTTTACTTTCAGGAGTATCAACGAATTAGCTTTAATTTGCATAAATCCGTTCGAGATAAATATAATGAATAGATTCCCAACCCCACATTGACTTATCTTAACATGATTTACCTAATTAATGTACCTATCTTTCACATTTTTATAAATACGTATATATATCTCCGTTTTTACATCGCAAAAGTGGAATGGATGGAAGTCACTGGCACGATTCCTTCTTATATGGTTATTTTTATTTATGTTTATAATCTGAAAAAGCGATATCTCTCTAACGGTGAACTACGACATCATTAAATTCGCAGGACTCTTTCGTCCGTAAACTATGAATCAACGGAACTGTGTTTAGGCCCCAGCGTCATCTTGATCATTAGCTACGGAGTCAAAATCGTGTTATTTAGAAAACAGATGACAAATCCCAATATTATCTGTTCCATATTTTATTATTCAGTAAGAAAAAGATTCCTAAAAAGAGAGATAAAATTAATTCGATAATAATAATGTTTGCTCCCACCGCAACTTTCTCAATATGGATATAGCGATATAAAAATTTGCCATAATAAAAAATAAACCTGACTTTTAGGAGGTGCATATAATACTGGCTCAATTTGCTTGCAGACAGCTTTGTGTGGGATAATACTAGGGGTAAGAGAGAATTTAGTACTGTGACCAGGGACGAAGAACGAGGAGTGCAGAGGGTGAAGGAGAGTGTAGAGGAATTATTATTTTAGTTATTATGGTACGACAGGCAGGGAGACTGCAAGGAGGGGGGGGGTAACACTTGACGTCACTGCTTTATGCCGATGTTTGCAACTTCAATCAATGCAACCAGGGGTGCACAACTGGGAGAGAGTGATTAGAGTGATTGTGAAAAAAAAAAATATTTCACAATTTTTTTGATTAAGGGGGAAGACTCAAATAAGGCGCTAAACGTCACTTCGCAGTATGCTAACGTAAGCAATACAACACATAATTTATCTGCAAATTCTTAACAGAAAGTTACGAAAGAGTCTAAGGTTTTCAGTGACGTAAATTCTTAAACTGTAACCTTTTATATTATATATGAAATACCTACAGTAATTTTAAGTAAAACGCTCGACAGTGCCTTCGCCGTTATGTTAACTTCACCCATTACAAACATATTTAATCAAAATCCTTCCACAATCTCAGAGTAAATAAGATCAAGAACCAAAAGCGTTTATTAAAAATAATTCAGTAAATCTAGATTTTCACTGTAATTCCCTCAAAGTTCAGGAATTTTTAAATTCAGTTCCGTCATACAAAAAACGTATGACAATTTCTGGCCCGCGCGATTGTTGATAAAACGTTTTATTTCGCCGGAGTAAATCAGTTGTGAGAAGTCCTTCAGAGCGAGCGGACGTCGATTTGAAATTCGATATTTCTGTCTGTTTTATGACGAATAGCTGGGAAGAGAGGTGTTAAACTGCCACCGGAATGTAGGAATTACGTATTTTCGATTTTTTTTTGTAATCACATTTCTTTGCAACGTTCTTTAAGATGGTCCAAAAAGTGATTAATTTATTATACGGCACAATATAAAAGACCTGCGCACTGGAAAAAAACTGACGGACGTGGTACAGATCTACAAGATTAGATCTTTGCAGGTGGTCAACAGCAAAACTAATGAATGAACGAATTATTTTTAAAATCTTAACATTTTTTGTGCCCATATAATTTACAATCTTGACGCCCCTGACTGCATGTATAAGTATGCCGATCTGTGCCTATCAAAATCCATAGTTTAAGCGGCTATTTTGAATTTCTAGATATTCACACCGATTTGGTTAGAAAGCGGCGTAAGTCATGTTAGGGGGGTGCTGGAGTCAAATTTAATGTCAACCTGAGTAATTTCGATGGTCATTTTTAATTTTGAGTTCTCTACCGATTTGGTTCAAAATCGGAATTAAAGTGTTTGGAAGTGAACTGAAATCAAATGCGAAGAATGATGATAAAGAATGTTTTTCTTCATTTCAAATTGTAGAATCTTTATCCTTCTTTAAAAAATATTAATTAACCTTCACCGAAAAATTACCCCTTAATTAATAATTTTTTTTAAAATAGCGAAGTTTGTTTTTTTTTATTTCTCGCTATTTTTTTTAGTGTTTAACCAATTTTGACAGTGAAGGGGTAATTTTTCGGTGAAGATTAATTAATATTTTTTAAAGCAGGCTAAAGATTCTACAATTTGAAATGAAGAAAAATATTCTATGTTATCATAATAACATACAATGTTTTTCTTTATTTAGAACACCTGTATTTCGGACGATATTAGGTCCTTGGAGACCAATTTGTTTTCAAATTGTGCCATCTTTAGTCTACTTTAAAAACAATAGATTAACCTTTACAAAATTACTCCTTCACTGTCAAAATTGACCAAAACACTGAAAAATAGCGAAGAATGACAACTTACAAAAAATTTGAATAATTTAGAACCGCTGTATCTCGGCCATTATTAAGTCGTTAGAAACGTATTTGATTTCAAATTATAGCATATTTGGTCTACTTTGCTTGGGGGAGGGGCAAAGGGAAGATAGGAGACTTTTGTGAAAATACTCCCTGTTATAGGTATTATTCACCGGCAAAATATCAGTTTTTCTTATTGCCTTCATTGACTTGGTGAATTGTATTCAAGCTTATTGTGTGCGTCTGGAGTGGGTTGTAAATCATCGTTATCTACCTATGTTATATTTTTACTGCTGTTTAGTATACAATATTGAAGGGCGTTTCTAAATCCCAAAAATTATCAAAAGACAAATAATTCTTATTCCCGATTAATAAACGGGATCTAATTCACATCCTCCATCTTGGTTCCCAATTCAAATGTAATAGTAGAATTACTTAACCATTAATAAAAACCAAAGCCACTAACAGAATAGCCATATAAAAAAGCATCCAATTCATTTCAACCACCTTGAATCCCCTAGTGGACAATCGAAAAACGGATTCCTTGATTCAAAATCCATGAAAATAATTCCCTGTGTCAAAAACTGTGCTTATAAGTATTTCTGAGCAGTTGGTCCACGTTACCCATTTCTATAATATTTCCGAAGCTAAAAAAAAGATTATGCTGTGAAGAAACAAATATGTAAATAGTAACAAAACAAATCTTTTGTAAAAGGGAGGCACTTTGTATGGCTACTGACAATAATTAATATATTATATATAAATTGAAAAAACATATTCTCATCAGTTACCCTATCCTATTACCAACAGATGCTAAGTTAAGTCTGTCAAGCTTCTATTTATTTATTTTTATACAGCGAATAAACGAAAAAATATAGAGCAAATGTTTTTTGTTTCGTATTGCATCAATAAGCTGAACATTTTTTAATCCGCCGTGGTCTACATTATCCACATTTCCCCAATCCTGCTGCCGGATCGCGGTGGTCCGTGGTTTTAAGTTTGAGGCCTAAAATTCCTAACGGCGGTGAATACGCGGTCTTATACTGGACCCTTAAAAAGGCCTTTTTTTCTCGTGGTGCCACTGCTATAGTTAGAAATTCACAAAAATATTACGAGTAAAAAATATATTTTCCGATAAAATAACGAAAACCGATTCTGAAAATACGAGTAGATCAGGGTGGCCATACTTTTTTCTGGGAGTGACTAATAATAATAATCGGATTATTTTTATAGCGCCAGACTAGTTATAAATTAAAAAAAAAACTGTTTACATCGACTAAACATGCTTAATAATAATAATAATATTTGGATGATTTGTATAGCGCCGTTTTTGTGAAAAATCACCTCAAGGGCGCTTATCTTTATTAATGTGACCTCTTGTTTGTTCGTTGGCGATCTGCAGTTTTTCTCAGGAACAATGACAAATCACCGACATTATCGATAAAACCTTTTTCGATGTTCTGTGCTAGGGGGCCTGGTATTGATGATAAGATGTATTGTACCTATACGGTTAATGATGCAATTGATATACCGATTTGAAAATTGAGTATGGAAAGTTTATTTTGAACTTTTTTTTGTTGCTAATCCTCTTGCAAAACATTTTTCTACGCATTTTATTTGTTGCAAGTAACTGTATATCGTAGATTTATTTCCTTTCTTTCTTATTTTTTTATGTATTTCATTATGTACTATAATGCCTATAAGGACTACATTGCATTGCACAACCCCTGCATGTAGTCCAGAAAAAAAAAAGTTAACAGGTGGACAAATATTCTGACGTTATCTGGTTTAAAAACGCTATTTTTTTAAAGAATTACAAACATTCTCGGATTACGAATAACCTTACAATATGTATTTGAAAATCTCCTACAACCATTACACTAAGCGATGATGTTGCTTGTGTCGTGATGGAGGGATCAGCCAGCTGAGGAATTGAACTGACAATGCTAATGAATACCCAGACGCGATACCAACTCTCCATCCTTACTTATCCCTACACGATGTAAACAAATTTAGCTTTAAAAAATTGATGAAGAATCTGTGAAAAAATTATTATAAAATATATATATATATTGGCAAAGGTTGTAGTCAATTATATTAAAAAAAAAAAAAAAACAACAACAAAAAAAAACAAAACGTTGATTGTAGACCTAATTGCCGTTGCTAAGGAAATAATGGAAACTGGACTGAGTACCTGCAAGAAGGACTACAAGTGTTTAAACTTCAGTTCCCTACCAATGATCTGGGTTGATATAAAGCCACCTCAAGCCAGGCCGGGACATTGAATCAAAATCGGTCTCTTAAATTTTTTGAGATTCGCACATTCTTTTTTATTATAATATTTTTAATTTATTAAAAGTTTTAATAAATAAAAAAAATACATATTTTATGAATATAGGAGGATCTCATAGAAGTTAGTAGACCGATTTTGATTAAATGTCCCGTCCTGGCTTGAAGTGGTTGCGGTTGGTACCGGGAAGCACTAACAGGCAGTATAATTTCATGTCTGGGAACAAGTAGTTACCATTGCAAAGGAAATTGCAGCGATTCACTACGACTCACCCGATGCTCGGTTCCTCTCTCAAAATAATGTCCAGCCACAAAGTGATTGCTTCCTTCGATATATTATATATAGGTAGAAGTAAGTAAGGTCATCAATCCATTCATAAAATATTACGTGATGAGTTTTTGATGCACTAGAACTAATTATATACACTATCAACTAGAGAAGAAAAGAAAAATAATAGTAACAAATGCAAAATCAAGGAATATGACAATATCTAAAAAGAAATATCTAAAAAGAAACAATAACAGTAGCTTGGCGCCCTCGTGGCAGCCGGCTGCGTTTTGTAGTCGCTCCCGATTTACCTTGGAAGGATCGGGAAGTTATTAATTTTTCCGGTGTAAAAATAGCATAAAATAACCGCAATAATTTTTGGGTTACATTTATAAAAATTACATAATTTTAGTGCTGTCGTTTCGAGCTTAAATCAAGTTTATAATAAAAAGCCAAATATTTTGAGTTGAAATTTGCTTCGTTCTTCCGAATTAACGCATTAGACATCGGTCACATCCTTAGAGTAATAATACATCTGGCGGCGATCGGTCGAACACGTGAACTAGTGAAGTGCGGTGGTTGTAAAAAATATTGTATACAACCGGGAAGTGAACCCCAACAAGAACACCAGCTGGGGCGAGAACGAGCCTTTACCTACGTCATTGAGATAGTGGCCAAGTACCTCAACAAGCACGACTTTGACCTGATCTGCCGGGTGCATCAGGTGGTAGAGGACAGGTATGAGTTCTTTGCCAAGAAGCAACTGGTACTGCAGGGAATTCGATAATGCAGGAGCAATGATGTCAGTGGACTACACGATGAAGTGCTCCTCCGGATCCTGAAGCCGGCTGACAAGCGTCTGGCGTACGTGCAGACCAACACCAATCCGACCCGTCACGCCACCAGGGGCGTAACCAAGACAAAGAAGATTTTGAAGGCCCTCTGGATAAATCCCACCGGCCACCATCCTCCCCCGCCGCTCCACCCTTTTAAGAGTGTTCTGTGTTATTTATCCTAAAAATATGGATAATAATTCTTTGTCTTAGCTTAAATACATTCTTGAATATAATGGAAACAGTCACTCTATCATTTGTATTAGCGTCTTGCAATATTAAATGCATTCTTGAATATAATGGAAACAATCACTCTATCATTTGTATTAGCGTCTTGCAATATATCGTAAGGAATATTATTAATGTTATTACAGTTAGCTTCTTTTTTTTCAATTTAACATTAAATTTAGTTTTGATAATTTAACTTCATCTCTTTATATGGTCTATAAATAATGTGTAATGATGGCCTGTCCAAAAAGAGGAAATAAATGTTAAAAAAAAATAAAAAAATAATAATAATAAATTCGTAGAATAGACGTAATATAAGAATAATATAAGAATAGGAAGTAATATTTGTACAGCGCCCCTGAGGTGATTTCTCACAAAAGCGGCGCTATAAAAATCATCCGATTATTATTAACACAACAAGTGTAAATCGAGGAAAAAATAACAATATAAAAAAAAAAAAATTAAAAAAAAAACATAAAGATGGCAAACAAAAATATGGACAAAAAAGTAAACATTCTATTTAAGATTTTTTTAATTTTATATGTGAGTTGAGTTATATCTACATCAATTTCATTGATCATGTTCGTTATTCCAAGTTATACAGACGACACATGAAATATTGCTGTTGAATGTTTTTAATCCAAATGTTTCTTTTTTTTTTTGAAGTCTGGTTCTTAAATTAAGATTTATTTTAGAAATTAGTTCTGATTCAATTATATTTCTTAATACTTTGTATAAGCACAACAATTCTGTTATGTCTATTACTTGTTGCAATCTTATTCTATTCTTAGAATTTCTAGTATACGCCTATAACATCCACGTTGCGTCTCAATGCGACCCCTTATTATTTGAGATGGATGCCAATTATATTGAGAAACATATCGATCCATTTTTGAAAGCTTCTTTCTGTACTATAAGACTGTAGGTAACGTTTTTTTCATAATTTTAACACGTTGTAGACCCTTCTTGACACCATCCGTGGGAAATCAACACCTCTTGGATTATTGGAGACATTGATGGTTTCCGGGAAACGGGAAGACGATGTTTTTTCTGTTCATGTCTGTCGTTACTTTGGTATATGTCCTACGGTGTAAAAACTCTTTTAATCTCTATTTTAATGCTCATTTTATTGCTTTACAGCGGTAATGAAACTGTAACCTGAAGCAATTCACCAATAATACAAGTTTCGAAGCCAGACTCATCGTCTTCATTTACTTTTCTTACCACCAATTTCACCAGGTTTACTAATTTGGTGACCTTGTATTTAGAGTTCTATTTCTAGATAGACCATTTATAATTTCCACTCAATCAAATCAATAAATGAAGTAACCTACAAAATAAGAAACAAAAAAGCAATGCGGCACCGAATCAACGACGTTATAAAAAGCCGCAGGAAAATCAATCGCATGTTTCTCAGGAGACGCTCGATTCCCGACAGCTATCAAAAGACCCGAGTGTTCCCGAAAACTTCCGAACATTCCCGAACATTTAAAAAGGGAAACATTCATCACGTCCCCCAGCCGAACACGACTGAGATAAATTAACCACTACACCCAGAACCACGATGTCGTAACTTCTGAAACCGCCCAATAGGAAAACACCCCTATTGAAAGATGGTGCAAGAACCATTTTAGTAAATCAATGCTAAATGAGTTGATTTCATTAAAGTGCAGACTTGTTGGCGGTGAAAGATAAATCTGTTATATTTATTACGGACTTTAGTGATGCCCGCGATACATTATTGAAATATTTGTTGCCCGCGGGTTGACGCTGCTTTGTAACATTTAACCCGCTTTGTGTATTTCATTGAATGGTAGAATGTTAAACGATTGATCTAGATTACATTGTTAAACTAATTTAATCACTAAATATCGATTTTAAAAGAAAGAAAATCTTTTAGAAACATCAGATGTAGCGATTTCTATGATAAGGAGGTAACCAACACATACTTATATTGTATTTTCACGGATTCGCTGTAAAAAACGGTTTTACATCTCACTGTTTTAAATTTTGTTTTATAGATAAATTATAATTTCAAAGCTTTATAGTGCATATATGCAGTGATAGATATAACATCGACATAAAAAGTTGTGCAAATATTACAACGCCATTGCTAGAGATAAATTGATATTTTTACCCATTGAAATAATCAGATTTCCGCTTTGTTTACGGCATAAACAATATTGGTGATCCGACAGTTGATCCCCCGAACAGTTAATACCTCTGCCAGTTGATCCCTTGGACAGTTAATCCTCTAAAGGATTATTTTTGCTCTCCTGTTAAGTGGAAATCCGCTATACAAAATATTTTTCTAACAATAATGCTGAATCTCTGAAAGAGTATGCAGTGATGATATACGGCCGAATAACAAAATACGGCATACGTACTTACATATACAGTCTATTTAGAGAAATGCGTTATATCTACTTACAATTTGGGAGGCGGAAATGGGTATCGCCACCCCGGGAACCATTTATTGTATAGCCAACACCCTTGCCATACCTAGGTCACTCCAAGTGGCTCGCTGCATTTGGTACCCGGGTTTATGGGGTGAGGTTTGTCTAGGTCTTGGCGGCGGAGACTTTTGACCTCTCCAGCCTGACCCCTAGACCCATCGGTTTGCACCGTAGTGCAAAGGATGGATTAATACGTCCGTCACTCCTGGACACATTGACCCCGAGATTCCTACCCACCCCTGATACATTTTTCTTTCCCATAACTTCCACCCCTTCATTTCCCTAAAAATTCCTTCCACACAGCTTCCCCAAAGATGGCATAGAATACGTTAGGCTTATTGTTAGTAAAAATATTTGATGTGTCGGATTTCCAATCAAGACGCCTGCAGATATAAGTATATCAACTTTGATTATACGGCGTCATATCCTCTCTGCATATTTTCTTTACAAATGAGGATGTACTGCAGAAAAAATCCTTTAGGGGATCAACTGTCCGAGGGATCAACTGTCCGGGGGGCCAACTGTTGGGGGATCAATTGTAATGGAATCAACAATATTATATCTACCGGTGCCTCTCGAATCTATAGCTAAGATTTTAAAGTTAAGAAAACTATTCGACATAATGAAAGCTCTAGTAGAGCTTTAGCCACATTGATGATACCATTCCAATTGGACGACGATTCATTGGATTTTGTTCCCATTCTCTCCTGGTCTCTCCGTGCCCGAAAACACGTTGCCCACGAAGCCTATTAAAGGTCTTCGTATGCCTCGTGTATCTTCGTAAAGTGTTGAATCTCGTAAATGACCGGTTAGAAGCTGAGTTGACATATGCGCCGGGTTCCCACCCCTGCGTCGTGGGTTTAATTCCTCTGCTAGGTAAGCCCTAGATTATTTGTTTGTTTTATTTTACTTCTTAAAGACACAAAGAGAACACTTAAACACAAACAAACACAAAATACGAGTATGTTTGCATTACAAATATTATTAGTAATTAATGAAAATGATCCTGGATTAATGCGTCTGCAGGATTCATATTATAATGCTTTTCAAGTAACCTTCCAGGTAAGTATGGTCCTGTATAATATTATCTGCATTTACATAAAATTAATAACATGTATATTTTAACGGGGCATCACGTTCACGGGTCAAATTTATTGTGCTTACATACAGTTTTGTATTACAGATCGATGAACTGGTGAATGTAATTTTTTAGCCTTAAGTTGTAATAACAGATTGTATATAGTTAGTGATAAGACAGAGCATTGGAAAAAAAACGTTTGTACAGCGCCTTTGAGGTCCTTCTTCATCAAAACATAAAATCATCCAATTATTAATTTATTATTTTTTTATTATTAATACACATAAAACATAAACTAAATTAATCTATATTTACATATGTATCTATTACCTACCTACGACATCTTCAAATAACAACTTTAAATGAATGACAGCGCTGCGGCGGCTATCCTATACTTCTACAGTGTACACCATTGTTACTCTAAGGTCTACACATACGCAATATAATATTATATTTCCTCCAAGGTTGAGCTACTCGTTCGGTTGTGTTGCAGGCAACTCACCAAAACCAGCCACAAGCAATATGCCCGGCAATGGGTGCCCGTCGCCACGACACTGCATACGTAGAATATATAAGAAGAATGCGTAAATAAACACCAAATCGGTGAAGAAAACAAGAAAACAAAAATTTCGTAATGTGGGTAAGCGGCATTAGCGCGTTGGCGTTCCACAATAATGTAATTTTGTTTTTCGAGTACAGAAATCATATATTATTTAAGAAAATATCGATGGCAGCGCGCGCTTTAGCAAGAATACTCAGTGCTTTAGGCAAAATTTTACTTCCAAAATATGTTTTATTATGGGCCTGGCATATAACTTAATTTGATTGTCTAAATTACTGTATTCTAGATTATTTAAAATCTATAAAACGTTAAGGGATCATTTATATTTCTTCTCTCTAACGTCTCTTTCACTCACTTATTTGGAATGTTTAAGTCTCTGTTGGAATTGAGGTGATTTTTCACAAAAACTGCGCTATACAAATCATCCAATTTTTATTATTATAATTATTTGGTAACTGCCTGGCAGTGTCGTGTAGTCCATAAAAGCTTAAAATATATGTCTACCTTAAATTAACAAAAATAACGAACCAAAAAAATAGATTAATAAAGATATGTCACAAATTTCTAAGAACTTACAGTAGATTTATTCAGTTGGCCACAACAATCAGCAGACGATGATAAATGGCTATTTTAAAATATTTAATCTACAATTCACAGCTGAACTTAAAAAACTGCGCACATAGTACCTTTGGTAATAGAGCAATGCATGCCACTGCTATCTAGTTAGTTTAGTAACTGGAACCTGTACGAAAAAATCCGAGTAATTTTTCTTTCAACTCTACTTATATGTTATGTAATATAGTGCGGTTATCAGACTGTTGATCCGTACTCAAGAATACTACGGAATTCGATTAAACTTTGATTTATTATTAAATATAATTCCTAAATCTTTGATTAAATTAACTTATTCTAAATCGTAACCACATATGCTGTATGAATATAGAGTATTAAAGGTATCCTTGGTGTAATTTATAACATTGCACTTAGCTACAATAAGTTCCATTTCGTTAGCAATACACCATGCAGATAAGGTATTACGGTCTCGCTACAAGAGTTCACAATATTCTATCGATATAATTGCAATGCATAATTTAGGGTTGTCAGCATATAGCGAAAAATTACAGTGGAGTTTACGTGTAAGGTCATTAATAAATATAAGAAAATGTAAGGGTCCGAGGGGCGATCCTTGTGGTACGCCCGACGTAACTATAATTGGAGATGAGTTTAAACTTTTCGCAGTAGACGGGTAACTAGTTGGCTTATTTGAGATAAAGCATTCGGTGTACACCGATGTTATCCAGTTTTTTTTCGTAATATCTACTTATAGGGTGGCTAACTTTGTCAAAGACTTTGAAATCGGTGTACATGAAATCTGTTTTTTTGTTTTAAATTTATATATTTCAACATAAATTCCGTATGCTCTAGCTAATTCGTGTTTGTGGATCATTCAACTTAAAAATCATGTTTTAAAGGACTAAGAACATGTTTAACACGGTTTATATATGATTTTGTATACAACGGATTGGAATATTTCTTCCAAAACAAAATAATAGTCTTATCGGACAGTAGTTTGATTTATCGTTTGTACTACTAGACTTATGGATTGGAATGACATACGCAATATTCCATAAATACAAACACCTTTGTTCAACGATTTTATGAACATTTTGTGTAATGCAAGTTGGTCGACACAATTTCAAATGAATAATCAGTAATTAAATCATCGAACAACAAAAAAATCTGCTTATAATTAATGATGGTAGTAGGAGTTTTCCAAATATTGTCAGGTTATTGACAAACCGGGAATATTTGTATTTCTTCACAACCTTCAAAGCACTCCAAGGAAAGGCACCAGCCTATATATCTGAACTATGTGCCCAACAAGACCCAGGTGATAGACAGCTTTCTTTGAAGTTAGCAGATTTTAATGGTGCTAACCGATTAGTTGAACCCTCTCGGTCAAATAAACCCGTGTACTATGATCGCCCTTTTCGTATATCCGGCCCAGTCATCTGGAATAAGCTTCCCCAAATATTGGTAACATCCAGAATTTAGCAAAACCTAAGTGTTCAATAAATTTATTTTGTGTCTATTTTTTGCTCTCTTAATATTTGTACTCGACATTTGATTATTTATACCCCTAGCTTATTCTAAATTGTGCACGTAAATAAGACTGCTACTCATTATTATTTTATGTCATCGTTTTAATTTGCATATATATGTATATACTATAATAACAGATATACTATGTAGTAATGAAACACTAGTATATATTGATTAACTTGGCGGGTTTGCGATAAGCCGACGTAGCTCAATGGTAGAGCATCTGACCGGATATTAGAAGGGTGCAAGTTCGAGTCCTGCCGGCGACATTTATCTTTGCTCCGAAGGTTTTTTCAATTTGGATGAGTGTTTCAGGCTAATAATTATTGTTTATAAAAATAATTGTTACCCTTTGCGGTATGCACAAAAATCTTGTCTTAAAAATTTTAGTTTATCAATTAATATGTAGTATATCAGTTATTTTACAATTATATTAGATTGGATTTGTTAGTGTAAAGCGCACTTGAGGTTGAGCCTTTACAAAACTACGCAATAGAAATTAACTCTTATTATTATTATTATATATCATGATATGCTACGCGTTTACCGCATTGGGAAACTAAATGATGGAAAAGCCAGGTCGCTCAAAATAGAATTCACCAATCCCACGTCATCCAGAACACTACTAAGTAAACGTCATCTGCTAAAAAACAACACTAGGATATACCCCGATGCTACGCTTTTTCAAAAAAAACATCTAAAAAACTTAAGAGAAGAACTGGAAAACCGGAAATCCTAAAATTGTGCAAATTCCGCCAAAAAACGATGCAAACTCAAGATATACGAGTACTGCCAGAACGCGGGACTACGCAACAAAATTAGATGAACTACGATATATCATATCTTCACATAATTATGACGTATATGTGCTGACAGAAACATGGCTCGACTCGGAAATAAAATCAACGGAACTCGGACTAAATAACTACAAAAATTTTCGCCGCGACAGAAACTCTAAATCCAGCTCTAAAACAACGGGCGAGGGAGTACTAATTGCAATAAAGAAGAAACTGATATTAAGAAAACTCAAAACAAAAAACAACACACCGGAACAATTATTTGTACAAATTGATACCACTATAGAAAAAATAATAATTACTTTGTACACACCACCACTCCCTGATGACGAAAACTACCGAAGGCACAGTGAAGACGTCGAAAATCTACTGTATAAATACCCTAACTCTAAAATTATTATTCTCGGGGATTACAACCCCCCTAACCTAAAATGGAATTCAACTGATAGTGGTTGCATTGTAAATAAAAGCGAAAATGATCGTGCAGGTGAGATTTTAGATATGACATTTTTTAAAAATCTTTTCAAGCATAACTTTATATTTAACACCAATGATCGTCGGTGTTAAATATAGAGTTATGATTGAAAAGATTTTTAAAAGATGTCATATCTAAAATCTCATCTGCACGACCATTTTCGCTTTTAGCTATTTCTAACTATTTTAAATTGTTAATTGAGAAATGTAATGATCCCATCTTATCCCCCCCCCCTCTCCCCCCAATAAGTTAAATGTATGTTCTCGCGTCAATTGGTATTTTTTGTCTACATGAATACTGACTAGTCTTTAGATAACTTATATTCAATATTTTCCAGCAACTTCAACTCATATGTACCACTACATATTCCTAAAAACTATAAATATCCAACATGGTTTTCATCATAATTAATAACCTCATTACAAAAAAAAAAATCACAAAAAATTCAAATAAATTCATTCAAAAATAGATTATTCAAATTTCAGTGAATCTATAAAAAAATGCAAAGATCTCTCTAATATCTGTTACAAAATAGATATAAATTATATCGAGAACACAGCTTTAAAATCAAACAATCTCTGGAATTTTTTTAAAACAATAAACAACGACAGTACAGACTATCCACTAGAAATGTATATGGACGCTAAATACGCCAACCGTGCACAAGATATTTCAAATCTTTTCTCAGATTTCTTTAAAATGTACCCGATGAAGAAACACCAGAAGAAAATATATCCTCATACACTTTTAAAAAAAACCACACATTTAACAAACTGATTAATCACGGAAGAATCTGTTAAAATGAAATTATGTTCCTTAGATAAAAACAAATCTGCAGGCCCGGACACCATTCCGCCAATTTTTCTAAAAAAATGCTCCTCTGTATTGTCTAAGCCACTGAGCATTATCTTTAACCATCTCCTATCGTCTGGATATTTTCCCATCTACTGGAAATCCAGATACATTATCCCAATATTTAAAATAGGTGACGAGACTAATATTCCAAACTATCGACCAATATGTATCTGTATTACCCAAAATCTTTGAATCTCTGGTTCTGGATGAAATACATCCCACAGAAATAGAGATAATTAATGACCAACAACATGGCTTCATCAAAGGTAGATCAACTACAACAAATTTATTACTTTTTCAAAACTATGGAGGAAATAAACAAGTTGACTGTATATACTTGTACACTGATTTCTCGAAGGATTTTGATAAAGTATCACACTGATCTGGAAACATCACGCCCTGGGAATCGGAGGAAACATTTTAAAATGGTTAAGTAGTTAGTTACTTGTCAGATAGAATCTAAATCAATAAGCACATAAATTACTCATCGTTAATGAATATTTTAAATATTCCAACTTTAGAAAGCAGAAGGAAAATTAACGACCTAACCTTTTTACTAAAATTGTTAAATTGTAAATTCGATTGCTCTGAACTCCTGCATTTAATCAACCTGTACATACCTAAACGAACTACAAGTAACATTTCACATATTTATATCCCGTTCCAACTATACTTTGAATTCCCCAATTCAAGGCTTACACAGTCTTGGTAACAAATACTTAAATGATTTGGATGTATTTGACAATAATCTGAACTTGGCAAATTTCAAAAGAAGGATGAACGAATTGTTTCTGCCTAGTTAATAAATTATTGTTAACTACAACTTTTACATTATTTACTTATTTGTTATTAAAGTTAATATTGACTTTGTGGGTATTGTAGTATTTTTTTCAGTTACTGTGTATTTTTAACTTTATTGTAGTTTTTTCGTTTTTCTTTTTTCAAGTGTAACTTAACTTTTTTTAAATGTAATTTAATTTTTGTGCATGTTTTCTATTTTTTTAAATTTTCCTTATGTGATTTTAAAATTGATGTATATGTAAAAGTCCTCTGGGCGTTAAAATAATAAAACAAAATGAATTTTGATTTTATTAATGAAAAAGAAACGCGATGGCTATAAAAAATACGTAATCTTCAATTCATTAATATTAGGTTTCCGAGTTACAGAGGTTCAAAATCAAATATTGAAAATACGAAACATCTCGACGTTATTTTAATTTTATTTTTGAATCATTAACGCTTTTCGTCTCTTACATAGTGTAACATAAAGTGTAAGACAAATATTTAAGCAATAAAGAGCCCTTACGAGCTTACACAATGAGAATAATAAATTTCAAGAATATTTGTAAATTACAAAGTAAAAATAAACTTCCTTTGAAAGTATCTATATAAAAATTAGGACTAATGAAAAAAAAAACAAAGAAATTTTTTCCACGTCTCATGTAAATTATGACCTTCCTCTTGTTTTGTATGCCAAGTGTGCAAAATTTCAACAAGTTAGGAATAAAACTGTATTAAATAACAAGTCACTTTGTTTTTAATTTTTTAATTTTTTTTATTTGTCGACTAGTTTCGATTCTGCTGAATCGTCTTCAGGACATAGAACATACTGTGAACATAATAGAACATAATGTCCTGAAGATGATTCAGCAGAATCGAAACTAGTGGACAAATAAAAAAAGTGGATTAAAAACAAAGTGACTTGTTATTTAATACATCATGTCAATCCACAATGTGTTTGCTTATACTGAAAAAAAAAGAGAAAATAAAACTGTAAATTTGTATACAAACAAACACACACTGCCCGCCCGGAACAATCTTCTTTATAGATTATAATAGAAGTAGAATACTAAATGCATCATTACAATAGGTAGAGGATATATGTATAATATTTTATAGTTAGTAATAAATTTACAGAAGAATATCCACAGTGAGTATATAAATGAGCTCGTAAATAAAAAAAAATTATAAACTTACCGCTTAGCTGACTTAAATTACGAACCGGAACGGCATGGATCATGGATTTCACGAACCGAAGGAGCATTCCGGTTTGCTTTTACTTGACAATCACTGTTCAGTTTCCTCAGTCAACATCTTTCTACAATCTGTAAGAAAAATACACTAGGTGTATAGGTACCTACCTACAACTAATGGTAATAAAACATTCCTACCTAAAACTTAAACTTTAACCAAATTGAAATATTTCCAGCTTCGACCTATAAATAAAAAGGCAGCTAAATAATGTTTTAAAAAAAAAAAGTTTTTGTTCTCTTTCATCGTAACATTATTTAAAAAGATGGAATTTATATATTGTAAGAGCTCTGTGGGCGTATTAAATATGGTCTAAATGTAAATATAGGAAACGAAATAAGGGCGAAGGGATTCAAATTAACCCGCGCGCCGAGCAAATATTGGACTTCGTGCGAGCTTTCATCTTTCAAATGAGCTTTAGCTGCGTACGAATTTGGTGAACGTTTCATTTAACAAATTAAACTTTGTCAGGAATTAATCACTTTGTAATTAAAGATTAATATTTTTTTTTTATTAAAATGTTATCTAATTATTCGTATGAATAGGCAGGTAGCTAAAAACATTACCTTATTATTCTTAACTAGGTTTTGTCTATTGCAGTCTTGCAATTGGTTGTGAATGGATAGTGATTTGTGTTTAAATGTGGATGAAGCAAGGAGTGCGTGTGTTTAAATTTTTTTTTAAATGAATGTTAGGTAAAATATTTCTACTCACCCTCCTACCGCTACCCCAACCCCTACCCCTACATCTACCCCTACCCCTACTCCTACCCCTACACCTACAGCTACACCTACTCCTACCCCTTCTCCTACCCCTAGTCCTACACCTACACCTACCCTAACCCCAACGCCGGTTAAGTTCAATGTGAGTCTTTTCTCGTCATTCTTAATAATTAGTACCTACCGTACTTTCAAAATTACTTTGACCCGACTGTGAAATAATAAAACGGTGGGTAAATATGTTAATTATCACGCTTGTGTTAGTGTAAATAATAATAATAAAAAAACCTTTTTAATTTTTTTATAATTTTTTTGTTTAATTCGTAGAAATCCGTTTATTTTTAAATTTAATAATGTCATTATAAAGTAATCAGTTTGAAAATGGCCTTGAACGCCGAAACAACTGTCACAATTATAAAAACTAAAAATACTTGCAGAACTTAATGATTACATTATTAAATTTGATTTACATTAAATTAAAAAAAAAAAAAACTTGGAATTCTTCATATAAAGCAAACCTAAGAAATTTATACTTGAAAATTATGGAAAAATTATAGTTGATAGGAAAAAATTATGGAAGGTATTGTCCAAGTATGGAGTGAATACGAATCTCATACAGGCAATCGCGTCTCTGTACGAGGAAAGCGTTGAATGTGTTAGGGTAAACGGTGATTTTACGGAGTGGTTTGACATCACAAAAGGTGTTAAGCAAGGCTGCGTAATGTCACCGTGGTTATTCAATCTATACATGGATAATTGTATGCAAGAATTGAAAGAGGTGGGCTTGGGCGCGAAAATGAGTAATCTGAAAGTATGTTGCCTGTTGTATGCGGATGATGCGGTGCTGATTGCTAACAGTATGGAAGATTTACAGTCCCTTGTATCTAGGATGAATGAAGTGTGCATGAAGAACGAGCTAATGATGAATGTAAGTAAGTCTGAAGTCATGGTGATTGAAAGAGAGAGTTCGAAAACAGTGTGCAATATAGTTGTGAATGACGAATACTTGGAGCAGGTCGATGAGTTTGTATGATAGGGATATTGAAAGAAGGGTGAATGCAGGAATCTCCATTAATGGAGGACTGAACGCGGTTGGCGCTAACAAAAAGTTGTCCAAAGAAGCGAAGCTAGCAGTCCATAAAGGAGTGCTGATACCAACCCTGATATATGGCAGTAAGGCATGGAATTGGCAGAGGAAGGATGAAAGTAGACTGAATGCTGTAGAAATGAGATCTCTAATGCGAATGTGTGCTAAAAACATGTATGATCGTGTGAAAAATATTGAGATTCGTAAAGAATGCAAGGCTGATGTAAGCGTAATGAGCCAGATAAAGAAAGGGACGCTTAGATGGTTTGGGCATGTGGAGCGAATGAACGAAGAAAGGAGTTTAAGAAGAATGTATGACGCGAATATGAATGGAAAAAGAAGCCGAGGACGTCCGAGGAAGACATGGCACGATCAAGTGAATCAAATACTTGGGTCGGGCCATGTCAGAAGTCGGAATAATAGAAGAGAATGTATGAGACGATGTATGAATGTGAATGAAGCAAGGAGTGTATGCCAAGATCGAATTGTTTGGCGGTCCGTCCTCTCTGCCTACCCCTGCGGGGAAACGGCGTGATGGTTAGTTAGTTAGTTAGTTAATTATGGAGAGAAATAAAGTAAAAAATCGCACTATGTGATATGCATAATATGAAATCTTACCTCCTACGCGTTAATTAATATTTTAATTATTAGTTATATGAACCTTTACGACTTCCCACATTAATAAATCTAACATCCAGGTATCCGATCCAATTAACTTCCACATAGGCGGTGTAATTACGGCCACTTTTGTTTCGCTGCTGTAAATTATTGCTCAAATACCAAATCATTGTCAGTGAGGCAGTGGCCCACTCCGATGTAATAATGAATAAAAAAAAGACATAAAAAATAAACTTTTAATCTCGTTTGTTGGCAAATAGATACTGAGTTAGTTAAGCAAGTTAGGTTAGGAAATATCCTGACTTGCGAAACTGTGAGTTTGTGTCTGTGACTTGTCAGAGGACAGAGATTTTGACTTGGCCACTTTTCGTTGTATACTCACGACATATTCTACATATTTATGACAACAATAGAATTCCAAACCCTTTGGACAGTTAAAGGTATTTATAAAAATACACGTAAAGCATGGACGTCTCTACTTCCTACACGAATCCATTCATTCACAGTGATCATTCCATATTCAATAGTTAACCGTTATCTCTCGTATAAAGTATAAAGGTGGATTAGACACGTGGAGGAAGAATGGTAACACCTACACACCTCTGTGATATAGATAGACAAAGGAATATAAATAGGTACTCGAGGGATCTATAATTTATTCGTTGATATCAGATAGGTTACGAAGAAACCGTCATAATGGTAATGCAGTTTTGAGTTTCAATTCCCGTGTCGAAGTCAGTATCAGTTTAATTTGAGTCAAGCTGATTTAATATAAAATCATAGTGATTTTTACCATCAAAAAGGCAAAAAGTTAAGGTTGAAATGCTCTGCCACCGTACGACAAACGAATTATATAAAAAATCGTATGACTACAGATTCTTAACAAATAAAACTCTGAATATCCCACATAACACACACCTCACAGGGGAAAAGAAACTTTTATTACTATGCAATCAAACTCTATAAATGTATACCCACAACCCTGAAACAACTGCCAACTATAAATACAATATCGAAAATAATTTTAAAATTATGGTATATGTAATAATTAAATGTTTTAACACCAAACCAAACATAACCCAACACATAAAATAATGTAGATACTTTACATAACAGTCTCTCTCCACGTAATAATATTTGGTTTCATCAAACTTATTCGATAGTATCTTTTATACCATTTATCTTCTTCTTCTGTTTAATATATTAAAATTAAACTAACCAATACATATCAATACTTGCATTGCATTTTACACTTACGCGTGAACACCTCAGCACGGGTTCTCGTAGTGAGGTGTTTACGAAAAACCAATCAAACCTACCTTTTACTCCGCATCATAAAAAACTCAAATAAAAACACCCTTATTATACTTTTAAAATATTTTGTAATGATACTGTATAATGTACAGATATAAATAAATAATTACAAAGAGGTAAGGAACTTGTACGCCGATTTATTCAGTTGGCCGCAACATTCACTCGAAGATGATCAAAAATGTTGCCATTTAAAAAAAATTCAATGCACGGTAAGTTCTTAATCGATCCTGACAAATCACACAACCTAAGTTTGACATTTCTACCGAAAATGCATAACAGTGGAAATAACAAGATTCTCTAAGAAAACAGTTTACAAAAACAGCTTTCAAATAGGATAGTAACACCCAAGGAAGAGGTCTAGCGTACATTAAAGCTATCCGCGTGGATATTGTGTTGAACTTATTTATTTGACAAGTAATTATGGAAGGCATATATTAGTTTTCTGAGAGAGCTATAGTTTAGGACCTGACATTTTAGAAAGCATCCGTGGATTGCTCTGTATTTGTTCACACCTCCATTCAAATCCGAAATCCCTCGCGTCGAGTGCTTGACCTGTGCTCTTACGTGGAATACTATTCGTTCGGAAATGTACACATTGGTGGCACCCGATGTCTAACTATCTTAGAATATTTTCAGCAGGTTGCTAAGTGTTTACAATGAATATGCAACTCTAGTCTAGCGGGTCATTCGGGGAAGTACGACGATCACTTATCAAATTACAAGTTTCAAAAATGAAAAACATTTTTCAGAAGAACTATAAATACCAGTATACGAGTACCTACAATTGTCGTCAAGGTTAGTTCCCCCTCCATGCATTTATACCGCAGTAGGTACGTGCTACGTCCATTGTTCATGTCTTCCTGTCATTGTGTAAAATATAGTCAGAATGATTTCAGAGTTATGAAAACAATTAATTTGTTTTGCGTTATATGTACGTAATATTTTTGTTGTACGTGTCAAAAACGCCGCACGCATCACACGCCATTACTAGATAACAACTGTTTTTACTTTATCCATCCAGCACATGTAATACGAAAAAGATACCTTACATAATATTTAGTTTTAGTTAAACAGCTTTCAATACTAGATAAAAGGTGACTTATTTTTAGAAACAAATCAGATATAAAGGGACCATTTAGAAAATAAGTAATATCTTTTCAACCAAAGAAAACTATGTATATGCATATATTTGAAATAAGTATTCTTTGAAGTGAATATATCCAAAGATAAATATTACGTAAAATAAGAAATTGTCTTAAATAAGTTATGAATTAAAATAAGTTTTTTTTACACATGTCCTATGTCATCTTTGGGAATGCTGTGTGTAAGACATTTTTAAGAAAAAAAAGAAGAGGAAGCTCTTTGAAGGAAAAGGGTTCGAGGAGTGGGTATAAAACTGAGGTCACTGTGTTCAGGAGTGACAAACGTATTAATCCATCCCTCCCTGCACCGCCCACCATGTAGCTGATGGGGAGACGCATCCACCTCCAAGACCTGAATAAACCTCACCCCGTGAACCCGGGCACCCCTACTAAATCACCAAACGTATCGAACCACTTGGGATAACCCATGGCGGAAATGTTAGTTATCCAATGAACGGTTCCCGGGGCAGCGGCACCCATATCCGCCTCCCAAATTAAAGTTTTATAGATGTGAACAAAATACTAGTTGGTAATTAAGTTACACAACCAAAGTTGCTTATTTCAGTAAACCATTGTTTTTAACGTGGACTTTTTTAAACATCTTACCATCCTTATTAATCTTACCACCTGTTTCTTTCAAACTTTATTATTTGCAACCTGTCCTGTGTACCTCTTTAGGCATTTGTCACCCAGCTTTATTTTGTAGCCAGTGACAGCCGCTGAAAACGTTGCTGGGGTAATCAGCAAGTTATTTCAATATCATTGCTTTCAAGGGTATGATTTGGCCTCCTCCACAGATGCTAATATTTTATTAATATTATGGTGGTTTATAAACTAGTTGTAGAACCAATGCTATGTTTGCTAGCTGTTCCTCTTGCTCTAACTAGCTGGGGATTATAGCAATATACCCCTTAAGTCTTTTAAGTAACTAGTACCTACTGTAGCTCTTTGGCCTTATTACTATCACCATCTGATGGTTTTATTTACTTTACTGAATTCGATTTACATTACTTGGAATTGTAAAATAAATTCAAACGCTAACTTCGGGGTTTTATTATCGGTTTCTTCTTAGCTGACTGAATTTACGAATCGGTTCGGCATGCATCAAATATTTAATGGGAGTCCGCTTTGTTTTGGTCCAGTCAAATACAAAACCAACTTGTACCTTTGTTCGAATCAAAACACGTAAATATAAAGAAAGTCAAGCCACAAATTTGTCGAAAATGAGTTGAGTACACAAAAGCATTTTAAAACCATTAAATATTGCGTGGTCAATGGATGTGATCCACAAAATGTCATATTTATGAGTATTTATTAAATTTCCAATAGACCTAACACACAGTCATTAATCAGACAATGATGGCAAGCTGCATAGATCTTCGGAGTTCCGAATAATT
Organism: Halesus radiatus; assembly: GCA_022606495.2. NCBI lineage: Eukaryota > Metazoa > Arthropoda > Insecta > Trichoptera > Limnephilidae > Halesus > Halesus radiatus. Next base: position 91,210 of record JAHDVE020005829.1, on the reverse strand, counting down.
TGATACAAAATGTGGCTTAAGAGGAAAGGCTGCGCGGCCTTTTTCGTACAAAACTTAATTTTGAATTTGAGGTCAAAATACTCACCTAGAGCTAATGATCTTTTTCATCAAAAAGTATAGTAAATATCTAGTACGGATTAGAAGTCATTTATTTGTTTTTGTTTTACATTATGAAATACAGGCCATTAAAGGAATTGATTTTTCGCGATTTTAGAGTCACCTTTAACAGTTATTTCTGGGCAAAGGTTGATGTAAAAAAAAATGTTTTACCCCGTCTACTTTGAAAATATAATGAAATATAAAATAAAATTTAAAAAATATATATATTAACATAAGCATAATTATGAACGATCAATTTACGTTGGAACACAAATTTGCCGTATATAATTTAAAATATCGTCCCGAAAAAACATTATTTTTTAAAAATGTTTTGTTTTTATATTTTTATTTACTTATGAAATACTTTTTTTAAAAATACGATAAACCCGCAAATAATTTTCTAAGTTGTATCTAAGATTACGATTTTTTTTTTCATGGGATAATTCAAAACAAAAATAAATAAAATACTTCTCATCCGTACTAGATATTTACTAATATATCATTCAATTTGGATGGGTATTTTGTCCTCAAATCCAAAATTTTGTTATGTATGAAATAGGCAGCGCAGCCGTTCCTCTTAATGTTGTTACATGGTTACTAAAGAAGTGTTGCAACGAATTAGCTCCCTTCCTAGTTCAACTCTTTAATAAGTCATTTAACATTGATGATTTTCCAAAATCACTAAAAGCAGCTGTCGTAACTCCATTATTAAAAAAACCGCAATTGGACGCTGAAGATCTTTCAAATTATCGACCCGTTTCAAATCTTCCATTTATATCTAAAATCTTAGAAAAAATTACTGTTTTACAGATAATAAGTCACTTAAATTCAAATAAATTGTTAACTAAATATCAATCTGCATATAGAAGGTTCCACTCAACGGAAACTGGATTACTACGCGTTTTGTCGGATATAACTCTGGCCATAGAGTCGGGTAAGCTGGCACTTCTTTCAATCTTAGACATGAGTACCGCTTTTGATACGATTGACCACGATTTTCTTATCACACGTTTAGAAGAATCCTTTGGTTTAAACTGTGGCGTTAAGAATTGGCTGACATCGTATTTAACCAATCGTTTACAAGCAGTGAAGATGGGGCAAAACCAATCAAAATATGCAACCCTTTCATCTGGAGTACCCCAGGGGTCCGTTCTGGGCCCTCTGCTGTTCATCATTTTCACAAATGATGTAGCTAAAATAATAGAATCGTTTGGTCTTCAATCCCACTGCTATGCTGACGAACAGCAAGTTTATTTCTACTGCTTACCAGGAGAAATAGACAGAATAAAAACTCGCATAACTGAGTGTCTAGAAGCGCTGGATGACCTCAAATAGATTGAAGCTGAATCCGTCAAAAACTGAGTTTCTCTGGACCGCCACAAGCAGACGTCAGCATATCATTGATAACTCCCCAATAAATATTTCGGGAAGTGACACTACTCCGAAGACGTGTGTTAAATTACTCGGTGTCAATCTGGATGCAGACTTTTCCCTTAAAAGTCAAGTAAACAGAACTGTAAGCACAGGGTTCTTTCAATTGAGGAAAATAAAATCAGTACGGAGAAACCTGCCAACAGAGGCAACTAAACTGCTTGTCAATTCGTACGTTGTGTCACGTCTAGATTATTGCAACGGAATATATGCGAGTCTCCCCAAATACCAAATTAACAAATAGCAATCAGTATTCAACGCTGAAGCAAGACTTATCACCGGCGTATCTAAATATTCTCACATTTCAGAGCATCTCAAAAATCTCCACTGGCTCAAATGTCCTGAAAGAATCCAGTTCAAGCTCTGCTGGATGGTATTTAAGTCACTTAACGGAATGGCTCCGGCTTACTTATCAGAACTGTGTATTCCCGAAAATACCAACTCACGGCAGTCCACCCTTAGGTCAGCAGCGTTATCAGCTATCGGCAGGTTGAAGGAACCAAAGCGCACACCTAATACTAAGTTCGGTGATCGTGCTTTCGAGTGTCAGAACCTAAAGCCTGGAATGAACTGCCGCATGACTTAAGAATTATCAAAGACTCAACAGAATTCAGAACTAAACTTAAAACACATCTTTTCAGACAATCGTATCCAAAAATTGAAGAAATTCACCTGTAAATTGCTTAGCTAGGCTAGCTGGTTAGTACTTACCTAAAGTCAATAAATAAAATAAAAAATAAAATAAAATAAAAAATAAAATAAAATAAAATAATAAAATAAAATTAAAAATGCACGCATCGGTGCGCAAATGCGTCCACAGCCCGCAACACTGTAAATAACCAAAGTGTAAAATAAATTTAAAAAGACATTAATATTTATTAAAAGCCTCTTACGGGTAATTTTATAGATATTTTCGAGTCCTAAAATTCATTTTATGAATACTTTCCAGTCCTAAAATTAATATTAATAATTCAATAAATAACCTCCTAAATAATAATAATAAACCTCTTCTTGTGCCACCAATCATCTAATAAATGTAACATCAATAGAAAAGGAGAAACAAATAACCATGTAAAACTATCATCTCCATAAATATTTTTTTCTAAAACTGTGTTCATCTGAAGCGACCTGCCAGGTAAGTATGTTTTTCTGTATCTGTACATAATTAGCTAAGAAATATTTGTACAGCGCCCTTGAGGTGATTTTTCACAAAAACGGCGCTATACAAATCATCCAACTATTATTATTATTATTATTGTTGGCCACTGAAACTTCCCGGATTTTCGATGGTCATGCACGCCCGTTCCGGCTCGCATTCGACAATGATTTATAATCTTGTCTTGCTCTAACTCAGCAAAAGAGACAGAGAAAAAACTAACAGCTTCTGGTCAAAATCGCAACTCAGTTGTGTCACATACGTTCTTGCGTCCCGTGGAACAGCTGCCCATCGATACAATCAACCAAAAGTTCATGGAATCAGGGCTCAGAGATTGGAGTGCAATTTTGCGTACTATGCAATAGAGGCCCGAGGACGTAAAGTGAACGTGTTCACACCAAATGGATGGTGCATGGTCGCCCGTATTGCAAAAATCACTAAACCCTACCACAAGGATGTGGAAATTAAATATTCCGATTTTTTGGATTACAATAAATATAGCAGTCAAGTTATGACCAACAAAACTCATTCGATAAATGGGGATAAAATGAAATGGCTAAAGATAAAGTGGTTCCAATATCGCAAAAAACCATGACTATTTATTTGAAAAAACCAGTTAAGCCCAAGTGACTTTGAGGCACTAAAAATTCAGCGAAAACGGCTTTAAAATGTATCCTAGAAGAATCAAGCTCTAAACTTAAAAACGATTAAGGTAAACTGAAGGATATGTCTAAACTATGATAAAAAGGTACCATTCCGTCCACCTATCACGACCTCCATAAAAAGAATCCCGAGGACGGTTCTAATCAGGAGAACAACAGCTCAGAGAGCAAAGGAGATAATTAAAATGTATGTCTAGTTAAGTTTTCTTGATTTTATTAATTGTAATTACATTTATTAAAACTATTTTATTTTATTTTATTTGGATTAAAGTGACACAATCAAGTGCACCAAATATTGAGTGGGACCATGTCAAAAGTCTGAATAACAGAAGGGTGGGCATACCTGGGATTGCGGGTTACCCTGTAAAGAAACTGCGTAATGATTACTTTAGTTAGCAAAAATCTAACTTTATTACATTTAGGTAAATAGTTCCTATACCTATTGATGCTACTGTTTAAACATGGGCCGAATTTTAAGGGGTGAATAAATACTTATGTTCGCATTCTGAATGAAAAGGGTATATCCAATCCTAGATTAAGGTAGGTACTTTAAAATGTCAAGAATAGACTACCAACTGTTAGAGTTTTGTCCACAAATTCTCAATGGTTAACGGGCATCGGAGGCCTAACTCTTTTGACTACCACACAAGTGTGCCAACTGCACATTTCAAAATTCACTGGTCAAGAGATATAACGAACATAACTTCAAAAATACATTTTGTTTAGCTATTCATTCAAAACAATATAAAGATATCTAAACGAAGTATATATGTTTAAAGTTTGAATATTCTACCTTTAAAAACAAAAAAGTTACATTTTTTTACCGAAAAATCTGAGCATATTTCGCAGCTTAATGATTTTATTGACTACCTCCCTTGACATCTACGGCGACTTGAGCATTAGTCCATTCGTTGACCCGTAGGTACTTGGATTGGGTTGCACCGCAGCGCGCATTGACGACCGTAAACCCGTCAGCTACATGTTACATTCCCGCATAAAATTCGGCTGAAACAAATGAACGCCTGACATTTGACGACATATTGGTGTTTTCGCGGTTAGGTTAACTGTTGCTGCGTATCAACTCACAACATATCAAGCTGGACGTGACCGGACTACAAACGGCGAATTGTGAAACGTCCTACATTCATTTTCATTTACGTAGGTACCAACGTGGTGGCTTATCAGTAGCTATTGCGTAGTACGCTAGAGGAATTGGAAAACATGTAACATTACTCAGTACTTGTACAATTAGATTAAATTAAGTTAGTAGGTAGTTACGTAGGTAACTCGAAGTATGGGGAAGAAGATAAACGAATACAATAGAAGCACTTGATAATAAAATTTCATGAAATGCATTAAGTTCATATTAAATTAAAGGGGGAAATAAAAGAAGAAGGTTGTTTTTAGACTTAAACTTAGATAACTTAAATTTTACTTTTAAACATAGATGCTGCTATGTTTAATAAAGAAATTTACTAATTTGGTAAACTTGCGGGTATGTATTAATTGTAGGTACCTATATACTATTTGGATAATGCTCCCTTTCAATCACAGAATAGGCCACTTGCATCACATTTTTTAAATTTTTCGTTCGGTTTAAATTCTAAGACATTCTTATTTTTTGTCGTATTTTTTTAAAGCAGGACCATTTTTTGAAAATTTGACTAAGCAAAATCGTACCATTTTAAAAAAAAAACCGGAAGGACAGGACATAATTTTTGAGTGCGGAAAAAAAATTATTAACCTAAAATTATTTTTAAAAAAAGACTAATTCTACATGAATGGCAGGGGAGAATAACGAAGCGTATCAATAACGTTACACCTTCATCTTAATGAATCAATGAAAAAAATAATTTGATGAGGTGTAACGTTATTGATACGCTTCGTTATTCTCCCCTGCCATTCATGTAGAATTAGTCTTTTTTTTTTTAATAATTTTAGGTTAATAATTTTTTTTCCGCGCTCAAAAATTATGTCCTGTCCTTCCGGTTTTTTTTAAATGGTACGATTCGGTAAGCTGACCATCATAATTTTCAAATTCAAAGAAAACAGCCGAACATTCTTATTCTTAAACATATCTAAATTTGTACCATTTGTCTGATATTATTCAACTTTTCAGATGTAAATTATACTCATTATAATAAATATACTTTGATTTTGTGAATGTTTCCACCGTCATCGTTATGTTTTTTAACCGCCGAGCCGGAAGTCCGATTGAATTAACTTCATATCGTATCATCTGTCAAAATTCTGACCGGGATATGCATGTAAGCACGTATTTTCTTGTTATTTTTTTATTATATTAAAAAACCTAAAACCCATTTTATACAATATATTAATTAGACCTAAAATAGATTTGTACATGTCTACAGTTTTTTATGATTTGTAATAGTACCTAAACATTATTGATAATAATTATAATTGATTTATACTATGCAACTTGTGATATTTCTCCCTAAATGGAGTAAACATTTTATATTATGTTATACAATAGATACATTTACTTAGGTGATCAATCAAGGGTTCTTTTTACACACAATAACTCCCATTGTAGTTGTTGCTCCATAATAATTAATGATTAAATATTCCCAATTGCTTTATAGATTAAAATTTATAATAAGAATAATAAAAACTGGATGATTTGTATAGCACCGGTCTCCATGGTTGAGGGGTAGGGCTCTGGACTACGAATCCGAAGGTCGTGGGTTCAAATACCGGCGTGCGCAAGTACATTTTATTTAATTAATTTGTGCTGTGTCACAATTAATTGATTTAAAAATAATATGTAGTATATTTGCGCATGTTCCAGAGTGGAAGATAATCTCAGTATCGCCCTGGTGAAAGACCACCATTCAGAATTGAAACGTTGCTTGAAATGGCTTTTAGCCGTGTTTGGTGACCAGATTTAAATAGACAGGTATTTCCCCACCTTCAACTTCCCCTTCTCCTTCCCCTCCCCGATACCTTGAGCTTCACAACATTCACCAATTGGGGATGCCATAGTCTCACTGGCTTCAGACGGTTGGGAGCAGTTGGGACTCTTGTGGGGTATTCACGTAAAAAAAAAGCACCGTTTTTTTGTAAAAAACCGCATCAAGGGCGCTGTACAAATATTACTTTTTCATTATTATTTAAAGTAACTTTTTTTTTTCAAAATTAGGACTGAAGAACAGATTTTAAAAGAACGACTGGAAAAGGCGAAAAAATTCTACTCGATGTTTAGCTGAAATTTTTTTTTCTATAATTAATTTACATTTAAAAAATGTATAGTCATTTAGAATGTCGGTGAAATGAAATGTTTATTTTTTTGTGTTAATTACTATAGGTAGGTACTAACCGGCTGGCTTTGTTAAATATATCAGGTATGCAACTGTACCATTCATAGATATGACTTTCCGAAGAGATGAGTTTTAAGTTTCGCTCTGAATTCGCTCTTTTAATCAATCTTAGATCGTATGGCAGTTTATTCCAGGCTTTAGGGCCTGACACGCCGAAAGTACGCTCACCGAACTTTGATCGCGTTCTCAGATGATCATTTTATCGTCCAGTTTCCATGTGGATTGTCTTTTTCTATGGAATTTTCTACAGAATTTTCCACAGAAAACGACAAATCACGTGCAATCTGGATGAAAAAAGGTACCGTGTAAGAACGCCTTTAGTATCCGGTGTGCGCATGGTTCCTTCAATCTTCCGATAGATGATGACGTCGCTGATCTAAGAGTACACTGTCGTGAATTGGAATTTTCAGGGATGCACAGTTCCGATAGGTAAGCCGGAGCCATCCCGTTAATTGATTTAAATACCATCCAGCAAAACTTGAATTGGATTCTTTCGGAACATTTGAGCTAGTGAGGATTTTTGAGATGCTCTGAAATATGGGAGTATTTAGGTACGCCGATAATAAGACTTGCCGCAGCGTTAAAAACGCATTGCAATTTCTTAAATTGATATTTGGGGAGACTTGCATATATTCTGTTGCAGTAATATAGACGTGAAACAACTACCAATTTAGTCGCCTCTGTTGGCTTTATTATAATTATATAATACATTCAAAATTCAAACGTTGCTATGGATTCAAATAAAAAAAAATTAAAACAGTAACGATTGATTCCACCATGGAAAAATTTCCATAAATAAAAATTGAAAGGTTATAAGTACGTTGGAGTAAAAAATAAAAGCAGTATTTAAATTTTTTTTTTGGTTAGAAAGGTAAAGACTTGAACCTTATTTAAAAATCGTAAAATATCCCTGTGATATTTTCTTGGTTATGCCAGCATATTTACCGACTTGTCTTAAAACTTTTATAAAAATAATCTACTTACTTATATAATATGAATATCCAAGTAAGTTTCCTAAGGCTATTTTTCCATAATGATCAGATTTAAAAAATACGCATTTTTCATGATCGTTAAATAATCGCGGTAAATCGATTCCAGAGTCCCAACATGGTCGCCAGGAGCCACCTATTGAGTTTCGTATTAAAATATGTGAGAAATTAATTTGTTAGCGGGGCGTTTATCAAATAACAATAATTCTCAGTCAATTGTGCTGCCGCCGGAGCAACAAGGTTGTAAGTGACCTGGGTTTTAATGGGGATGAAAGACTTGCTGGTTCCGAGACGGCGGCTAATGACCGTTCGGGCCTTTTCGAAGCGGTTCGGGTGGGCTCGTTTATAAACAGCGGTTTGAAGGGAGACAGGCGGGGGCGGCACGTGGTAAAAACGTTTTTTTATTATAGTCAAATTATTTTTGTTTATTTTTCTCTATTCTTTCTTTGGTATGGCATGGAAGCCGGAACACCGTGTAAAGCATTACCACTTAAGATAGACATCTTTGAATCGCCGATATATTGACGCATCTTCAAAACAATCTAGACAAATTTTGAAGAGCGAACGGCCAAAAATTGTAAACTGTACTAAATATAACAAATAAAAATAAAGATTTCATCACAAGGGGTGACAATTAAGTAGGAGGAATTAAGTGTGGAATCAATTTTTTTCCAAAGCAAAGTTCGAGGCGAATTGAGCTCTGATGATAGCCAATTTACAAGAAGAAGAAAAAATATACACAACTTTGCCCAATTGTCTGGGAAAACATGCGACATAAAAAAGTTTTTTTTTTTTTATATATTCTGTATTATAAAACTACTAAAAAATGCTCTACTCAATTTTTAAAATAAAATTGAGTTCCTTACTGACCGATACAGTTAGCCCACTCTGATGGTCCGATATGGAACAAATATTTAACTCGTTACTGCAGACACTGTACAGAAAAGTCAAGTTTGCTAAAGTAAAGTAACGGTTTGCAACGCAGGCTATTGTGGGACTTTTCTGCTCAGTGTCTCCAGTAGCGAGTGAAAATTTCATTCCCCACCAGACCGTCAGAGAACAGCCTTAGACTGCAAGGACAAAAACCTCAAATCTGCTAAGCATTCCAAGATTAAATTTACTTCTACCGCCCAAATTACCTTCATTAATTCAATAACATTTCTTACACTTCTACTTTTGTATGCTTTACCACTGACAGCACGAGCAATAATCATAACAGGTATCTATTATATTGTAAATATCTATTAGTTGTAAGACTCTAGTTTTAAGCGATAGATTGAAAGTCATTTGGGAGTATTGTGTACTAATATGAACTTCGTAATAAATATGTATTAGTTTTAAATATGTATTAGATTTATATATGTATTAAGTTTATATTCTAGCTATACCTACTTAAATCTAAATTGTAAGTCACTAGCTATAAGTCATAGACGTAAGTCACTAGTTATAAGTCTCAGTAGATAATCGCTAGCTATAAATATTATTGTAAGCCATTAGTAATAAATTTTAGCTGTAAGGTATTAGTAATACGTCTAAGTGATATGCTATTTAAATTATTTGTGAATCGCCTTTGAAGTGATTTTTCCACGAAAACAGCGCTGTAGAAGTAATTATTATTATTATCTTTGGTCAGAATATCTATGTTGGGAAATTGTACAATGCCCTTTCAAATTATATTACAAACACCACGAAGTTACAAAAGTTCACAAACCACATCACAATATGGCTACGTAAACATAGGAAATCACAAACATTATGAATACAACATCAGTAACACCTACACAACAACATACTGTCCGCCTCGGAACAGGAATCCCCGGTGAGGAGGACTGTGAATATAAGAAATTATTTTAATATACTTATTCTTACCAATATAACATGATATATATTAATGATAGATTAAACTTCTCTATATTTTATATGTAAACATGAATATTTTTTTATTATTATTTACATAATATGAATTTTGTGGGTTAACTGTCAAAAATGGGATATACCTATAAGCTATCCTTTGTACTTGTTGCTTTTATTTGTACAATAAATATTTTTTCAATTTGAAATGTATCTTAAATAGTATTTAATTTGAAAAATATATATTTGTAATTAGGCATTTGTTAATTTATTTAATTTTATTTATTTATTTACATTGACATTTACATTAAACTACATTTGTACTTGCAAAACATAATTATAGCTCTATTGCCTGTTCTAAGGAATTAAATACGTGGTGGATATATTAAGTTGTAACTATCTAGGTATATCGATTTTTTATCCCCTTTAGTAATGATGAAAAAAATTTAAAAAATGGAAAAAAAACACCTCTTTGCTGTCTTTTGTCTCGCTTCCACATACCATAAATCATATTTATTTTCGCCCGAGTATATTCGGGAATGGTCTTTTCTGCTGGAAATATTTGCCAGAGTTATCTTGGGTGTGCGAATTTTCGCACATATACGAGTATCCTTAAGCGGTTAAAAGAATTTAACGCGTGTTTTTTTAAATAACCATTTTTTCAGCTTCCCTATTCCGCTCCACAAAAGAACTTTGTAATAATATAATAGATGATATTTCTATTATATTCCCACTCCACGCCTTTTGCCTGTGGAGAGTTTCCCCTCCTCCTCCCGCACGTCCCCCGGACCCGGCGACCGGAAAGGTTGTCAGCCCGCCAAGCAAGTATCGTATTCCCCGCGCACAGCGTAAACAAGCAGCTCCCCCGTAAACTCTACACTTCGTGGGCCACCAAGAGGCATTCAACTTATTTTCGTTTTGTAGGTTGGTAATCCACTGACGTTCCAATTTCAAAGAAGAAACGGCCTAACCGACACTGAGTACCAAATACAAAACGTCGGATCGACCGCGTTCTTCCATGTTCAAGTGACTTTTTAGAATTGTGGTTTGGTCAAATTGGATTCTGAACGTTACGCTCCGAACAATTTGAGTTAGTACTTTTTTATCCGCGTTCAAAAGGTTGTAAGTGCTAATGTTCGAGTACTAAAACATCGTAAGTAGCTTGGAATGCTGCGTCGTTTGTGGCGTTTTAGATTTTGCCGCGATTTTTCACAAACGCTCGGCTTTTGTTGGATTCTAAAGTAAAGGAATTATTTGAACTGCTGTAGCAACTTATATCGCGTACAATGACACTCGGGGCGACAAGGAGAGACACATTCAGCGTCGTTAAATTGAGAAAGAAACACATTCGCGGTGTTTTTATCATTCGGGAATATATTTGTTTTTTCACTGCGGTTCTTGGAAAAGCGAAAAGCTTTGCAAAAGAGCCGATAAATCATCTTGCTGGCAAACTGAGTTTGAAAACAGAAAATTCTCAGAATGTTGCCATTGTTGAACGAAAGGTTATGTAAACTTTTTTTAATGCAAACATGTACCAATTAAGAATAGAAGACCACTCAAAATTCTTCATCACATCGTGTGTGTGATAAATAGAAGTTTACAAAAGTAAGATCTTTAAGAAGATTGGTGGAAGACATGATAGAGGAAGACATCGCTGTTCACGGCTTCGAAACATGCAAGACTGGAATGAGTTGTATCATGATACGGGCAAGCCTACTTTGATAGTGACTAGAACCTCAAAATATTAAATCGTACTTAACTTACCCTTTTGTATTGTGATATTATTTATTAATTATTATTAAAAAAAAATATTTCAATGAACGAATGAAACGGAAGAACCGTGCCTTTTTTAAATTATTTGTATCATCTTCTGTTTCGAGTTTAATTCCTCTTCTGGTTAAGTCCTCCATTACGAGACAAGCAACATCTTCCGCTGACTGTGTTGGTAGTAGGAGATATCAAATATTGTCAGGTCATTCGTAACCACGAAATATTTATCGTTCTTTTTAAAAATTAAAAAAAAAATTATGTCTTAATACCATAAAGATATAAATACCAAAAAACACGAAATGACAATAAGAAGTTTTTGTATTTAAAAAAATATATTTTTGATCTAAACCAAAATTTTAATAATATTACTTATTTTTTAATGTTTAAAGGTAATAATGTTTTAATAAAAAAAAATTTAAAAAAAAACAAAAGAAACCTAATTTTCACGTCACAAGAGCTAATCAGAATGACATTATGAATATATCCAAATTTAAAACTGCTTTTGGAGAACACAATTATTTTTCTCCTTAACAATAATTTTAATCCATACGCTACCAATGTGCGCAATAAAATTAGCTACAGAACTGTTTACTCAACCCATTTTATTCACTTACACTTAACAATGAATAAAGTTTTTTTTTAATTGATCCGTCGTTACCAAATCATATTATTACAATTTGTCTATGTCGGTTTTCTTCTTCTGGTTCAGCGCTGTTAAGGGGGAGAGGGGCGTCGGAGAGTTATTATTTATTAATTCAAAATAATAATAATTGGGCACGGGCACGGACACGGGCGCTGTACAAATGTTACTTCCTATTCTTATATTATTCCTATATTACGTCTATTCTTCGATTTTTTTTTTTTTTTTACATTTATTTTCTGTTTTTGATCGATCATCGTTTTTACATTCGATCATCGTTTTTTTTTTGTTATGTTGGTACACATATGTTTATCATATGTTAGCATTATCAGCCATTTTGGATCATTGGTTTTTTTTTGACAACTGGAAAGGTTAGTAACGTTTTGTTTTTTCTTCGATTTTTTACTAAAAATTTTTTTGTAAAAAATTGAAAAACATCGATTTTTTGGATTTTTAGAAGAAATGCTGATAAGGACATAGAAAAAATAGCAAATCTAAAATTTAACTTTAATTGGACTGATGATGCCCCAGAAAACGGGTATCAAGTTCCGACCAAAACTACGAAATTCCTCCATAGGATTAACAATTATTATCAATTTTTTTTCTACAAAGAATTATTTTTTTTTTTGAATAAAAGTTGATGAGGACATAGAAAATAAAGCAAATCTCAAATTTCACTTCAATCGGACTGATGATGCCTCAGAAAACGAACCTAAATAAAAAAATCGAAGAACGCCCAAAAACGTGACTAACCTTTCCAGTTGTCAAAAACAAACCACTGATCCAAAATGGCTGATAATGCTTACATATGATAAACATATGTGTACCAACATAACAAAAAAAACGATGATCGAATGTACACATCCCGCGAAAATTCAAAATTCACCTTTTCTTTTGAACACGCCTCGTCCCTATTTATAATATTATAAATACCTGTTGTGAATATTGCTCGTGCTGTCAGTGGTAAAGCACATAAAAGTGTAATCATTTTTATTGAAATTAAACAAGGTAATCTGTGCGGTAGAAGGTAAATAGGTATATAAGTAATTCTCTTGGACTGAGTACCCGAAAACACCATTACACCAATGCGGTCGTTATTCAGCAGAGCTGTCTATTTTTCGCAAATGTGAGGGAGTTTGTTCCAGGCTGTTGGACCTGCTACCGCAAATGCTCGGTCTCGGAAATTGGTATTGGGATTGCATTTAGGTACTGAGAGTCTTCCTATGGCCGTTGAAGACGCTGATCGAAGGGATGATTGCCTAGTGTTGACATCGTTTGGAGTGCATAGTTCCGACAAGTAGGGTGGTGCCATGTCGTGTATCGCCTTAAAGACCATCTAGCATAATTTGAACTGGATCCTCTCAGGACACTTAAGCCAATGAAGGTTCCGCAGATGTTGAGATATGTCGCAGTATTTGGAAACGCCGGTTATCAGCCTTGCTGCAGCATTGAAAACTGACTGAAGTCTGTCAGTATATATTTTGGGGAGACTTGCATATATGCCGTTGAAATAATCAAGTCGTGACACAACATAAGAATTTACCAACATCTTTTTGCCATTAGCCGGAATATTTCTCCGTATTGATTTGATTTGACGCAGGTGAAAGAAACCCGCGCTTACTGTCTTGTTGATCTGGGATTTGAGTGAAAGATATGCATCTAGATGCACACCTAGAAGTTTAACGCATGTTTTAGGGATGATGTTACAGCCCGAAGTAGTGAGAGGAGATTTATATAACATTGATTGGCGCTTTTTTGTTGCTGTCCAAAGAAATTCTGTTTTGGATGGATTTAATCTTAATTTGTTCGAAGACATCCAGTTTGTAATGGCGGCAATGCATTTGACAGTAATGTCTTTTAATTTGTCTTTCTCATTCGGTGCACAATAGAAGTAGATTTGTTGATCGTCAGCATAGCAATGAGAAAGAAGTCCGAATGATTCTATTATTTTGGTAACATCGTTGATGAACAAAATAAAAAGCAGGGATACCAGCACTGAACCCTGGGGGACTCCAGAAGTAAGGGTTACAAAGGGAGAGTTTTTACCACCTTGTACAGATTGGGTTCGGCCACAGAGGTAGGATTTTATCCACTGAATGATTTCGCCACCCAGTCCAAAAGTCTTTTCCAGTCTATCGATCAAGATATTATGATCGATGGTGTCAAATGCTGCACTCAAATCTAATAATGATAGCAAAGCTATCTTATCTGACTCGTTTGCAAGCATCAAATCTGACAGCACGCTCAATAATCCAGTCTCTGTAGAATGGTGCCTCCTATACGCTGTCTGGTATTTTGAAAGAAGTTCATTTTTCGCCAGATAACCGCCCATCTGACTGATCACAATTTTTTCAAGGACTTTTGAAATAAATGGAAGATTTGACACGGAGCGATAATTACCCAAATCTTCAGAATCTAGTTGTGGCTTTTTTAGAATCGGTGAAACAAGGGACTCTTTGAGCAGTAGTGGCACCTCTCTTAAGTCCAGAGTTTTGTTGTAGAGTGTTACATAACGCAAATAACCCATAAAAACTAGCCGCTCGTTAGACAACAGCGCCCCTAGCAGCAAGAAATCAACACTCTCGTACGCGGGTCCGTTTCCGCCCGTGCACTCTCGACTCCAGCATTCTCCCCGCGGATCTGGCCTTGGAAGCATCCTCCCCGCGGACCTGCCCTGGAAACATGAAACGCCGCCCGGAACCCGCCTAACGACTGAAGATGGCCTCCTACCCGGCCACACTACCAGCAATTGCCTTCACCGAACACTTCTCGCCTCTACACGAAAAACCGTGAGCCGTATCTTGCTTTTCCCCTTCCGTTGTGTTGCATTCTATTCAAATCACATTTAACCATGCCCGTTTGTAGAGAATTTCCAGAGAGAAAAAGAGAGTTTTACCTGTAGCATTATTGTGAGATTTAGGTTAGCCTGTTCCCCTTGAGTAAATTAACTATGTCTGTACCTTTCTCCAAGTAAACTACTGAGTTTGAAAGCATCTGAGTGTTTCATTTGATAAAGTATTGAGTCGAATTCCCAACTATAAGACCGCCTGTCGATTCACGATCCTGCAGAAGAGCTCCGAGGCCTGCCGATTCTGAGCTAGTCGAAGGTCCCGAGCCGAGCTCCCTGGAAGAAACCCCTCACCGGGTAAGCCTCCACATACACTGTCTCCCGTAAATGCACCTACCCAACCTTCCTCCTCTCCTTCTCCCGCATTCCCGCATTTCCCCAGTCAAATCCGAATGTTAACAAGAGGTACACTAGGAACGGCACTACATGTTTAAAACACTTTTTGAGGAGTCACGTTGGAATCGGGTCTAATCTACATTGTTTATTTAAAGAACTAGACACAATTTGTGTGACTTCTGCCGATGTAGTGTGTCTGAACTTTATCAGAGGTTCACCGTTGTAGGTGGTAAAAGTAGGTGGAGGTGCTTAAGTTGTCGTGGCTGGGATGTTTTGGATCTTTTCTAGGAAAAAGTCGGAAAAATCTTTCGGACTTAGCGCAGCTGTAGTTGAATTTTCTGACTCACCCATGACAGGTTTAAGCGAGTTCCAAAGTCGTTGGGGGTCAGAATCTTCACCCTCAATCTTCGATGTCCAGTACTCTGATCTTTTTCTCCGAATCGCATACCTCTATTCATCTTGCGCATTGACCCAAAGGCCCGGTAATGCATGTGCATTATGCAATCATCATAACATTGCAACGTAATGTAACGTAGACAACACAAGTAAATCAAACTTTATGATTTTGAGCACAAGATGTAACTTGCAAAAGGCAATTAACCCTTGACACTACTCGCAAGACCATTTCCAATCCTGAGCGAAGAATCGAGATATATCCTAAAACATGTTGTAATATAGATGGCATCTGCAGGTATTCTAGGGATCCTGGGCTTTTAAAATAAGTAATAACTCTACACAGGAGATTTTGAGGTTTCGCTGGAGGTTTAGGTACTAAAATGACATTTGGAGATTCTGTCTTTTGGAAAAAAAAGAACCTGGCTCTATTCCATCGCCGAACCGATTCAATTCAATAAAGAGTTGTAATAATCACACGTTCTGACGCGAATTGTGTCAAGCGAAAATCTGACATAACGAATGTTTTTCACGTATCCCTAAGGAATACCTAAAAGAGTAGGCATTCCTTTGATACACCGGTATAAAACATACAACATAAACCTCAAAAAAAGATGATATTATCGACCAGTTTTTGAGATTGGGGATGCTATCAGATGAATTGTCTCTGCACAGAGTGAAGGGTTTAACTGACCATACCTGGCTACCAAACCTAAGAGTAGGGATAAATTGAGATTTGTACACCGTCGACAAAAGCAGAATAGTCATATGTAAGTATTTCCTATCTCATCGGCGATGAGAAAAAAAAACAGCTTGATTCTCCTGTCATATCTGGATTTAAAAAAAAAGGAAGAAAGGTACCCAAAAATATTTATTTGTATCGTGTGGAAATAAGTTTATAAGTTGAGATGCCTTTGATCATATCGATGGCCCAGTATTAATCCGAAAGTCCGAAAAACCATAAATTACAATATTTATATTAAACTGTTCGCCAAAAGGAGCTCTTGGAATGTTTGAATGGAAACAAAAATTTAAAAAAATGTTGCATTAAACTGCTTGAGAACCGAAAAATCATTTTGAAATTCTTCAAACATTCAAATATACCTAGTTTTGTAAAAATCTATTTCGAATTGTTATTATTTAAATCGACCATTGTCCTACGCACTTCAAATTCGAATGGAAAAAACTAATAAAATGATCCATTTACGTATTTTGGCATAAGCTAATATACAAAATATTGATTACCTCAAAACAGCAGATTTTGACTGGGCCATCGATATGTACCGCTGCACGCCGTAAAACATAAGCTCACGATTCCAGTATTCCAGGAACGCAGCGCTGATAAGGTAATGCAGATGCTGACTTCAGTCCGTCACATGAATGCTATACACGACTGTAATACGAGTGGAAGCCTATATTTCTATTGTTGAGATGTTATCACCACGAGCGCAATGCATTCCTCATTCTGCATAATAGCCTTCGATAAGGATACGTAGGTAATTCCCGCACGGACGTTTGCACGATACACTAACAAGCTAGCCAGTGCGGTTCTTTCGATTTTTCACTTGGATTTATGAATTTCGTTGTGCAAATCTACAATAATTTTTGTTAATAATGGAATTTATGGGGTCACGTGACTGGGAAAACTCTGCAAATGCTTAATTTGCGGTTGTTGCTTTCATAGCTCGTCATAAAGAACTGTGTCCAATGCTTTCTTGTGATTTTTCAGTGTACTCGTATATTTCTAGAAGGTATAATTTGGTTGAACTTTTTATTTACCTACAAGTCTTTATGCTGCAAAAAATTTGACAATGTTAGAGAGAGGTGATAAATTTTAAAGTTGGGAAATTGAGGATAGAAAGAACTCATTCGGATACCATTATTTAATTCCCGCCTTATTGAACAGAGGAATCACCTCCCGTTTGGGCAACTTTAAGAAGCGGGTTAAAGGAACGGAAAAGTAATAGATTTTTGTCAATGCAATATGTCTTGAGGAGGAGCGTATTGCATGTCTTACACCTTTTGTAAAAAAAAAGTCGGAGAAAGGACTCGTTGTCATTTGATCAAATGTAAACTACGTTATAATTATCACATATTAGATCAGGTAAAGAATTTACGATAAGGTGCTTTCAGACATCCCTCCTCTGCTCTAATGCAATGACCTGGAGCACTTGCTTGGCCTATCTGAACGTCTTCCACGTGAATTATCAAGAGTATTATGAATTATTCCCTGCGCCAGTCAACCAACTAAGTAATTTGGATTATTTTTCGTATACTTTGACCAACGCGCACCGCAAAAATATTCATGAAAAGGTTTAAAAAACAACCAAAAAACAGTGCTTCCGGCTACAACAAAATTATTGACGTTTTCAATGACGTTTTTTTTTAATTAATCGTAGCCCTTCTGACAAAAAAAGTCATCAGTCACAACAAAGAAAGCCGCCTCTATTTTATTGATTTCCTGGGGCATTAAGATAAATTTCACATTAATAATAATAATAACATAGCATTTATATAGCGCAGTTTTGTGTTATTTCACTCCAAATGCGCTTTACTATAATGAACTTAAAAATAAAAATTATCTGATTCTATTCAGTGGTATTCCTACAGTGCTCCTTTCATATTCTATTTATACATTATTAACATATTACATACATTCTTACATATTCTTACTCCTTCATTACTCCTTAGGTGCATATTTATCTAATAACATTACGAAATATTTTACAGTATATACAAATCGACACAAAAAAGAACTAACAGTGCAAAATTTGCAGCAGTTTAAGACAGGAGTTGTGTTCAGCAATAACTGACTTTACATAAAAAGTAAAATAAGGAGGAAATCGAAACTGAATAACTACCGCATGCCTCCATGGTCGAGGTGTAAGGCTCTCGACTACGAATCCGAAGGTCGCGGGTTCAAATCCCGGCGTGGGCAAGTAAATTTTATTTAATTAATTTGTGCTGTTCCACAATTAATTCATTTTAAAATAATGTACTACAGTATATTTGCGCACGTTCCAGAGTGGAAGATACTCTCAGTATCGCCCGGTGAATTCAGAATTGAAACGTTGCTTGAAATGGCTTTTAGCCGTGTTCGGTGACCAGATATGAATAGCCAGGTATTTCCCCATCTTCCTCCACCCCTTCTCCTTCCCCTCCCGAATACCTTCAGCCTCACAACATTCCTATAAAAAAAATATAATATAATAGGTATATAAAAAAGGCTGAAAGAAATTAATTTTTACAATAAATTGAAGATAAGTTAAAATTTATAAATATTAATTTTATTTATAAAGCCCGTTTGAATTCAGTCAATTTCTGGATATTAGTAAGAGCTGGGGGAAGTTTATTCTAAATGTGCCGGCCATTTAAACGAAAAGAGCCATCATTGATTTGTTTCTTAGATTTATCTATACATTCGTAATTTTACACTTTCATCAGTAAGTACCTACCTTTTATAGATAATCATTGATTATGTAATATTTCAACAAGGAATTTTAAAATTTCTATAAAATTAGTAGAAACCACTTTAGTTAACTGTTTCACTCTCGGTTTACACGACACGACGCCAACGAGGTAGGTCGTGTAAATTAGTTAGTGTATTATGTTAATTGTAATGTTGCGAATTAACATTTTAATGTCCAGCGTCTGAGCTGTCCTAAGTGTGGACTACTAAACAGGGTCGGAATTAGGATGCGGCAACGCGGATACTGCCACCGGGCGCGTCATACGAAGGGGGCCCAAATCAGTCAGGAATAAAAGAAATCTGAATATTCATTTTCTGAAACTGATAAATCTCTCAACTGGTGAACTCAAGCGTAATATACAAAAAATTCTTTGTGTGGAATTTCTACATTAAATATTTACTTTACTTCGCAGCGTTATTACAATCATATAACCTAAAATAATAATAATAATTGGATTACTTGTGTAGCGCCGTTTTTGTGAAAAATCACCTCAAGGGCGCTGTACAAATCTTAATTCCTATTCTTTATCTAATTATCTACAAACAGATGCAGAAAAACATACTTACCTGGCAGGTCGCTTCAGATGAACACAGTTTTATTAGAAAATTAAAGTACAGAGCTTTATTTATTTATTTATACATATATATATACGCCTTAAAAAAAAAAAGGCTTTTACATTACAGTGATTTGAACAATTTATGAACAATTTATTACAAGTACAACAAAAAATTTGCTCTCTGATTTTTTCTATTATATCAGATAGAAAGGAATTAGCTTTGATCCCAAAACATATAAATATTTTATTATAAGTATATTAGATAACGTAATAAATAAAAACAAAGTAATAAGATTAAGAAACAAAAATAATAATTTCGATAGACTACAGATTAACTACAGATTAGACAACTTTTGTTTTAAGCATCTTTTATATGATAATAGACCGTCAGCGTGATCGAGATGTGTATATGTATGCTTTAAACAAGCCCATTCAACTTTTAAAAGCCACCATATTGACTGTACCATATTTTTCAAATTAAAATCTGGTGAGGAGCCTTTATATAGTAAAACTTGTATCTGTCAAAAAATAATTTGACGCGCAAGGTGGTATAAGAAGTGGGTAGACGTCCCGAGAAGAAATAGTATAATCAAATGTGTCACGTGTCGGAATAACTACATTCATATGATGTATATAATATGAATGTAGACGTCAGAATTAATAGACTTACGACATCGACGGCTGGAGGCAAAGGTCATGTGACACCCATTTTGGCATCAGCTTTAGTTCCCTGCAGTCCACGTTTGTATAGCCTGGTTTTATTTGCTGGAAGTAAATTACAAAACATTTATAAAAAAGGTCAAACTAAATACTTTAACGAAAAATTAGGTTTTTGTGAACAAGCCGAACCTTTTTACTTAGTTTATGTTTGACTTGAATTGACGGCACGCCTAGCTCGCATTATTTTGGTCCCTTCCCCTTGCGTGTTAGGGCATCTCTATGTATCATTAGCTCTGTGGCCAAGACAGAGTTTTGTGGCGTTCCCCCCTTCCTCTTTAGGTTTGGTGTAATGCCGGGAAAAATGAAGTAGGCTTTTTATATTTCAAAAAGCGCAAGAATTCAAACTATCCTAGGTGGCATCTGACTCACGCCCATGGTTGACCCAGGCTACTGGAACTACGTGGTGGTAACATTGTTGGTTTTAGGATCACCTTTATATCTTTATACTAGAACACTCATTTAACCATTTTTAGATTATTTTTAAGTTGAAAACTAAAAAGGAAGTGGAAAACATGACAATTACTTTGGCCAGTTCCATTTTGTCTTGCGTCAAGAAAAAAAAGACAATTGAATTTAAGGGTAGGAGCGCTTTCAAATGGATTCTACAAGCACCAAAATACCTCGCTCCGGCTCCGGTAATCAACTTTACCACCAATTACTAACTGCAACTCGCGAGCGGTCAACATCATTGATGGTGACTGGTAGTCATCAAATTAATTCAGCCATTCAAAGTAGCCGGTATGTCCACCGTTTGGTTTAACGAGCCCATCACTTACCGACCTGTAATGGTGCTTAACAGATGTTACGTTAGCAAGGATCGCATGTTCATTGCTCATTACCCGTAGAATCGGATTTTGCGAGTTGCTTAATGACAATGATCGGTGCTTTATAATCTTTTAAAATGGGTTAAAGGTAAGAACTTGAAAGTGCAATTAGTCGATTATAAACATTACTATTAAACAGGCTCCGCATTTATGAATACCCGCCGGTTCTAAGAGCACACGAGAATTTCATGATTATGTGTCTAGTTATTTTCACCACTTTATTAAAATTACGATATCTATATCTTTATTATTAATAATATATTAAAATGAACGTTTGTCTGTCTGTCCTCGATTTTTTCGAAAATTACTTGACGGGTTTCGCTGAAAATAGAATAGTTATTCTTATTAGTGCCGGGAAAGTTTAGAGAGTAGTTTGAATGAAATCCAATGTGTATAACTGTTGCTATAAAGTTTTAAAATTAGTATGAAATCATTGAACCCACCATGTTGTATTGAGGTTAGCCCATAGATACACCACTCTTGTTAGCCACAGATTACATAATCAAAAGAAGAAGGTTTGTTTGATTGCAATATTTTCAAAATGGAAAACAAGTGGGTACCTACTTAAGAACTTTATTATTTAAAAATGTTTTGAAAAAATAAATGTTAAGAATGAAATAAAGTTTTCAAACGAATGTTTCTGTTTTTTCTTTCTTTAGATATATTAATAGTCATTACAAGGCAATACTTTCGCTGTCAAATCAATTATGGCACCCAAACGACAAGCAAGAATTCACATCTTTGTTAAAAAAATATAATTAAAAAGGCCGAGCAAGGCCGGGTACACATCAGCTAGTCGTTTGATAAAACTACGAAATCTCAATATTTTATTCAAATCGTCCAACGAACCAGTGATTTTATTCGATTTTCAGGAATTGTTAAAAGTTTCATGATGTTCTCTTGAGAAATGCCCTTATAGTACGAAAAATCTGATTTATTTACCGCAATTTTGTATTTTTCCCCTCCTCTTTGACTCCCGCTGTTAATTTCAATTTAACTTTATAATTTTTTCCGGTAACTGTAAAGATTGTAAGAAGTACATTTTTTTCTAATTTTCTCTATGGCATCTGCTTTTTCTGCTATTTTGCAATCCTTATTTCCGCCACAAAAACCGTAAATGAATCGATTAAAACACCCAATATGCCATACAGAAAGGTTGTGGTAAATCAGTGTAAACTTAAATGGTGTTTTAACCCTTTGATTCAAGTTGTTCCGTATCGGGAACCAAATGACGATTCTCATAATACCCGTTATATCTCCTTTTCTTTTAAGGTCAGACATGTGTTTAAGAAAGAGAGAACTCCAAATCTCAATCATCAATTCAAATAGTGACAACTCGTTTCGGCGGTCATGCTGGATCTGGGATTTTATTTTATGTTATCTTTATATATACCATAAATATATTATTATTATTTTTATTTTTTTTAAATACATAGCTATTTATGTGTTATGTTTTTTGTTCCTTACTAAAAAAAACAACCCGTTGAGGCGTAAAAATAATTCAAATCTATGTAGAAAAACTATTAGGAAAAAAAATTACACATTTCTCAAAAGTATTATTGTACCAGACGTAATGGCACACGGGCGAACTGTAGTGGGCAGCCGATCCCGATCTGCGAAGAGGAGCGGAGGGGAGGGAGACACAACCTATCATTCCCTTGCGAAAGGGGAACAATACCGACAATTTGACGACTTTCGAATTTGCACAAAACACCCTTTTGTGCAAAATTCCCTTTTGGGCAAAACTTCCAAATTTGTACCTAATCCTTTTGCACAAATCCTCGTCCATGTGACAAAGCTTGGTCTGAGTCCAGTGAGAGGCAGTAGTCCGATGAGGGGTCCAGGGTCAGCGGTGGTCAGAGAGAAAAACATGGCGAGTATAGCAGAAGTTGTAGCGGGCTGAGCGGTCAAGGGAGCATAGGTGGTGTCGGGTTGAGATTTGCTGGCTGACTGACAAATATTTTGATCTAATTTAAATTCAGAATATCATTATTATGAAAAAAAATCTTGTGCTATTATAATTAAAGGATGACAAACAGCCGTTTTTGCGTTCTATTTACACCCCATGCCCGGCGCTATTCCGAGCGCTCCGCTTGGGTTTTCGCGACGCTATCGGTACATTTACGTGCCGGTAGCGTCGCGAAAGTTTATCCGACAACATCTGTCTCCCTCGCACATCGTTGCTTCGATTTTTCGTTTATTTTGTCATTCATAGCTAGGAGTGACGGGACACTCCCCGCTACCTGCACAACATATTTGCATAAGTTTGCACAAAACGACAACGATTCTTTTGACTAGGTCAGCCGGACCAGGTACGAAATTCAAATATTTATTTTCCGCTTGGTCCCGGCCCCCGTACAAGTGCCGATAATACAATAAAATTTTAATTTAAAAAATTAAAACCATCGCTGCGCCAAACATCGCGGAAGAGGCGAAGACGTTCGACAGAATTATCAAGCATAAAATATAGTCTATATGTGGAAAAAATAATGCGAATGGCGATGGGATAGGTTCGCTTTGGTCTATACTTAGAAATAATCTATTTTTCCTTAGATACTATATTCCTATATTCAGGAGTTCATTTGGTATATTTACTCTTGCTTAAACCGGTCGTTGTTGTTGTTGGAAAGCAACGCTGTGAGTGTTTTTCTTATGTTTTTATTTTCCACAGCAGAAATGTTTTTATTCGTATTTTTACATCTAACTTGATTTTATTTCAAATGATTGAGTCCACTTACTCCTTCACAGACAAAATTACCATTTTCTGAATATTCTCTCTTGAATCATGAGGGAGCATATTGTTATCATTTTCCATACCCCATTCAATGTTTGTTTTTTGCACTGGGCACATATGTAAATGGTACACAGCCTACACGGGTGCCTTCTTTGAAAAAATATCACCTCAAATCTCTTTGTTTTGGTGAATTATACTGGCATTTAATAGAAATGAAGAAACGCCTTACACGTTCTTATCTAAAAAGGGCGTATAAATTTGTCCACTCTCCGTGATAATTAATTATGATCAGGGGTAGCCGTTGACTTTCTTCATGCTGAAGAGTTTCTCAGAATTCATTTACAGTGTACATTGTATAGTACTCAAAATATCTGACAATATTAAAACAAATAAATCAAGTAGCATAAGTCAGTTAAAGCAAGTCAGCAAGAAACTGCTGAACAACTGTTATTGTATATTAATTTTATTCCTGAAATCGAGAAACAAAAATAGCCCAGGAAAAAACTTTCTGAAACAAAGTCAACACCCTCTGTTCAGTAATTTTAATCATTGAGAAAAATTCTTACCACCATAGCCTTTACTTAAAGAATCCTATCAACGCTGAAACCGGCTTCCTACCCTTCTCTTGCAGCACTTCCGGGGAAGTAAAGCGTGCTGGTTAGGTTAGGGGGGAGGAAGAGGAAGGAACGAGGAAGAAATGGGGAAACAGGAAGGGAAGGCAATAGACAGGGATAGCAAGGGGAAGGGAAGGGACGGGGAAGGAGTGCCATCCCCTCGGTCTACCCCGCGGCTGTATAAGGTGGGCCACGCAAGGGTGGGCAGCAAATGTACTGAATATCCCTGATGTAAGGGTGCGAAAACCTTTCTAATAATTACATATTAAATTCAAAGGGTTTAAAAAACTACTAATTTTAATCGTGCATTGTGTAAAAAATTAAATCACTCCTGCTTTGGCAAGATTACAGGATATTTAGTCGCAGAAATGAATGGGTTCAATTCACGAATAGCGAAAAATGTGTAATTACGATTTTTTTCACAATGTTCTGGCGTGGTCAAGTCTGGATGTTGATTTTTAAGTTGTGTGAACCTTACTGAAATCACTGCAGTTGCCGTCACAAACATAGATAGATGAATACATTATCTATAGATTTAAAAAAATGTATATTGATAAATTTAAACTATATGTAATATGTTTATTGATAATTTGTTAATATCAAACGTAACATTTTTTTACGCGATTCAAAAGGATAATAATAAACATCAATATTACAGCACCCTTAAGGTGAATTTTCACCAAAACGACTCCATACAAATAATCCAAATAGTATTAGTATTGTTATTTCCAATAATCACTCATTTACATAATATCAAACTCAACACCCGCACCAGACAAAATCGAACACGCAAGTTCTCGACCCAGCGTATAATACTTAGACCTTAGACCACAATACCTAACATGGAGGTAACAAATAAAATAAAAATTGCTCTCTAACCAATTATAATATTTTCAACTGCACGACCACTGAAAGCACATGAACAAATTATCATAAAATATGTTCAGAAATAAAGAAATATTCTACGGACCTACTTCCTGATGGCAATTTAAAATGCCCTTTGATTGCATTTGCCACAAACGACACGTTAATTGCCACCGCAACCCTGTTTAGTTCGCCTCCATCCCCCATCCGCATACCCATCCCCAACCCGAACCCCTCCGCCTGTGTCAGGGGTCTGCCTGTAACTGCAGCTCACCCTAATTGGGCGATATCAGGCGTCAGGTGCGTATCGTATCAAAGATCACATAACCACGTGGAACTGGATTACTATTTATTGCGTTAGAGTGATTAGAAATAACTTGCTTTGTGTTTATTTTATAATTGTTTTCGTTTATTTATCATAATGTTTGATTAAAGCAACAGGTGGACATTTTTGCATGTAAACTATATTTGTTTAATTTCTTAACTTGACTAAATTCTATGGCGTCATTATTAGGAAATATTATGTTCACTGTGTATTACATAGTTAAAATATAACATTTTTTGCAATAACTCCACACAGGAGGCCCTGAGGGAAATAAGTTCCTTGGATAATTTCTAGAAGGAAGGGGTAAACCTGCGTCTTGAAGAGGGAGGATACACAGAAGTCGGCAAATCAACGCGCCAAACATCAAGCGCTCCAACTGGAAATATGTTATTATTAATTTAACTTGTTTAGACTTTTGAGGTTGTTTTCCGTAGTTGTGTCAAATGTTTTAATTAAAATGTCGAGTTAAAATTTGTATTAGTGTTTTCAAGACACATTTTTCAAATTAAACAAAATCAATATCTAAGTTTCATGCTTGCAGGTACGTATGCAATCAGATTTGAGTAGGTAATATTATGACAAGGTAAAAATGAATAATAAAAATACAGAAACTATCACATTTACACATAGAAAATAAAAACATGATATAACAAACATGGTTTTAAAATAATTGATAATATTACGCTTTCTTCTTTCAGAAATAGATTTTTTTTAAGATAAAGAGATGATAATTAATTACAAATTAACATATTGTAGTTTGATTGAATGGTAAGCAAAAGATACGAGCAGGTCGCTGATTCGATATATCTGCTTTTACGATGCTCCACACAAATAGAATTTTTCTGTAAAAGGTTTTTAAAATTAGAGATTTGTCTATAGATACGATTTCTCTAAAACTTGTATGTGTAGTTCTGAATTGCGCTTGTGTTGTGTTGTACTTTTCCTGGGCATAATGAAACTGCTAACAGCATGTTTGTTTAATGATAATTACGAAGGTAATCTATTATTATTAAGGTAACTGCTGTTAGCTTGTCGATCGATAGGTGAAACGGCTGTCGATTTAAAAAAAGAAACTACAATAATAATTACAGCGACAGGTTGAAATCGATCACAGGTTCATCCGTTCAATTATGATTAGAATTAGTTGCTTTTAATTGGTATCGCAGGGTAAAAATAGATGGGAGTTTTCGTGGTATTATCAAACTAATATGAGTGCCGTTTTGTGTGTTTTGACGAAATTAAAATAAGTACAATATATAAAACAAATACACGGGACTCAGCCTCGTGTACTTATTTCTAAGGATGATAACGCCAACTTTCCTCGGCTCTGAATAATTGAATCTGGAAAATACAGGCTGATTACTTAACTAATCAGATTTTTGTTTTTGGTGGACTACTTCGCATGACAAGAAGTTAAAAAATCACCAAGATGACCACAGCATCAAAAGAAGCGGTGTGCCAAAATGACATGCCACGACTCAAAACAGACAATACTGGAAAGCCGAGAAGGATATCTATGTACTCGTACATCTATCAATGGTTTTAAGAAGGCTAAGGAAGGTGTTCTGTGAACCACTGAGTGTGAATTTCACTATTGGATAATTGCACCATCATCTGACTGCTTCTGGTTATCCACGGAAGACTTCAGTCGCTTAATTTTAATGTTTGACCTGCTCCTCGTCTTTTTTTAATTATCTTTAATTATTTATTCATATAAAACATGTGATTGATCAATGCCTGTCACACTGGGAAATTCCTGTGTCGAAACAGACGTATGGACATAAAATATATAATAAGTTTAAATAATAGAGTAAAATTATTTTTTTTTTTTAAGTTAAGAGAAGTTTAAAAAAAGAATTATCAGGGTTTAATCCTAATATCTAAACAATAATAAAAATGGGGGAAGAAAATAATAGTTGAAATAAAATTAATATAAGAACAGAGATGTTAGATTTTAGGATATAGTTAAGAAGTATAAATAGAGGTTAGGTTAGGTTAGGTTAGGTTGTAAATGTTTTGGATGTTTTGTAATCCAGGTAAGAGAAAATGCATATAAAAAAAAGATTGCATGTGCCTGGAGACAAAGATAGATTCAAAATTGGCACGACTATGTGTGTGTGTTTTCAGTAGTTAATAATAATAATAGTTCTTTATTCCAGGAAGTATGCAGAGGTAGTGCAATGCAATACGTTCCATAAGTGATAATAATACAAACAAATAAATAATAACAGGTACGTAAAATAAGAGTAAGAAAAAAAATAAAAGAAAAACATAGAAAAAGATCACTCAGTAAAATGTGCAAAATAAGTTCATTCACTAATAGAGAAAAGAAAAATTAACAAGTTTATGATGGATATTTGATGGTTTCCTTTCTCCAAAGGGCCATCAAGGGAGACTCCACCCATGTAGCCATAGCAGTAATGATGGTATTCTTGGATTGGCGTACTCTGCACCATAGGCTTCCCACGCGGTGGCGGAGAAGTGCCCTGAAAGAGTGCACTCGTCCTTCCAGGAGCATTTCTGTAGCGCTGCAGTATCTCGGTAGGCGGAATAGTTGGCGATATGCATTATTGTAGGTGACTTTTATCTTTTGCCATTGGGATGCAGTATAATGCACCCACAGTTCTGACGTATACAGAGATGTGCAGAATGTGTTGAACAGCATTCTTTTTACATTTGAATAATTTAATAATCCAATGTTTGATTTCACGTTCAAAATTAGTCGGTGTTTTTTATTTGTCTGGTCGTAGCCGGTAGTAGATTGCATAATTTGCATGCTATCTATTTAAAGTGTCTTTATCCAAAGGTAATTTTATCAAAATAAATTTGGAGTAGTTCTATATTACAGGATTTAAAATATAGACGAATACAATTAAATTTGTTGTGCTCCTTTTGCGCCAACGTAAATACTGACAAGTTATCAATATACTGGCTAAGGAGATTTTCCAAGAAGAAAATTTCATTTTTCACGATAAATACGAAAATACTACTCATAATAAACTAGCCCACTGGCCGGTTTATAGATTTTTCCGAGCGCTCTTTTCCTGAGAATTCTTAGTAACAAAGAAACAACATGTTTTTTAGACCTTATTGTGCCTATTTTAAGACTAAAGGTATACACGGCGTCCGGAAACCAGTGGTGCAAACAGGTGAATCTACATAATTTTTTGATCTGAGTTTTCTTTTTTTTATTTATTTCGGCAAATCAAGGGTTAAAAAAAACTTTTGGAGCCGGGTGTTCGCTTCGATACATTTTGAAAGACAATAAAAAGCCGATAGTAAACCCGTAGCAACCTAATATTTCGATTTCGACTACAAAAACTTTCAAATTCGGACTCGAATTACTCTAAAACAACAGCTCAAAACTATTTCTATTATATATGTCAAAAGATCTTATTCTATCGCTTTTGCTTACTTACCAAATATTTTCAAATATGTTCAAGAACCGAATCAAGAATTTCTTTCTAATTCATAAAAAAAAAACATTTTATTTTTATTTTGCGTAATGGGTTCTTCGCTAACCTCAAGTAATGGGTCAACGCTATTGACAGATTGACACAAACAGCAGTCTTGCGATGATAGCGGTCTCAATGCAGCGGTAAGAAACTG
The DNA here is from genome assembly GCA_022606495.2 of Halesus radiatus. Classification (NCBI taxonomy): domain Eukaryota; kingdom Metazoa; phylum Arthropoda; class Insecta; order Trichoptera; family Limnephilidae; genus Halesus; species Halesus radiatus. The sequence continues at coordinate 61,981 of JAHDVE020005829.1, read as the reverse complement.
TTCCCGAAACGAAAACAAACAGAGAAAATGGGCTAGCAATGTTAAAGACCCGAGTTAAAAATTCAAACCAATTGGTCTAACATCTTAAAAATAGTCAAAGAATTCATAAACCTTTTTGGATATTGCTGGTGTAAAAGGCGATTTTCTTCAGACTCATTGCTGAAAGCTTGACACACGCAATAAAATTTTTGGGTAATATACATTTATATAAAAAAAGTTATATCGAAGTTTGTATCGAATTTTACGTGTAGAGATAATGCTTTCACCTTTTCGTTTAGTGTCTTAAAATATCGTTCTGTTTTTAAATAGTCTTGATTTTCTTTAACATGCGATAACTGTCATGCGGTATCTCCTGGCTTTGACGAGCGTCGTTGCCAAACGTCTGGTGCTATGTGCATCTCGCTCGCGCAGGCAGGAGGTGGTATAGGGTCGCCTCACTCGCACTATCGGATCTGGCGTTCCTTGGTTGGTGGATTGTAAATTTAGTCGCAGAGTGGGCGACTCAGGGCTGCCAATAATTAGATATTGTTGAAGGAAAGAATGAGAGAAATAAGGCGGGTTTGGCAGGAAGAATGGGAACGAAAAAAGTTTGTTTGGGAAAAATTGGAAGGTAAATGATTTATTTTAAAGGAATGCATAAATAAAGCGGACCAGAAAACATTCACTAGCAGTTACGCCTGGTAATCAATAAAGGCTGAAAAGTTGTGCCTACCCTAAGAAAAACGAATAATCATATGTCAAAATATACTTTATCCATAAATTAGTAACTTTTTTTATGCCACAATCGTTCCGCATTGATAAATTGTCTCCATATGAAAAATTCACACTTTTAGTAATTAGCAATATTCAATGCACAATGCATACCCGAACTAGAAAAATTACCCACAGCCTACCTTTGGTCTATGATCAATGCACGCCACTGTTAAGTAGGTATATTTCTGGCATCTTAATCTTAATTAATAAAATGTGGGAATAATGCACAAGAGTCCCAACTGTCCGGACCCAATGGGAATACTCGTTTGGGGTATGTTGTAAGGCTGAAGGGAGTGGGTAAGAGAAGGGATAGGGAAGAGAACGGTTAGGAAGTACCTGACTATTCAGATCTGGTCACCAAACACCCCAAAAGCCATTTTAAGGATTATTTCGATCGAGAATGGTAGTCTTTCACCAAGGATACTGATATTATCAACCAAGCTGGAACATGCCGCAAATATAAATAAATACTTTTAAGGGATTTTAATTCAATAAAATTTGCGCCGGGATTTGAACCCGTGACCTCTGGATTCGTAGTTGAGGATTTTAACCGCTCTACTACGGATATCGTCGCGTACGCACGTAATGTACGATTTTCAAATTTCTAATCTGTTTGGATTCAGCTGAAGGAAACCTTAATCGTATTTCCGTTTGTCATGTAGGTATCTTTGGCAAGACATCTTCATTATAAATATTTCAGTGTCCTGACGGCCTCCACCCATCCATAACCTGTTGTTCTCTTCGGTTGGGCAGCCCATGAGATTTGTAAGTGACTGTCTTTCCCAGCGATTGTTTTTACTTATAAATGCAACGAACGTCCGCTAACCGTGCTACGTACCCAGCATATTCCACTTGAGTACGGAGGTGATGTCTTTGGATTAATCTGCAAATAACTGAACGTAAACTGATTTCAGTTTACCAATGGTAAATATTTCAGAGCATTTCGGTTGGTAAGATTGTTAAAGGAATTCAAACCCTTTTCAAAATAGGAATATAAGAGGAAAATCATAGAAACTTTAAAGGAACTAACAATGTTAACATGTCCAATAAAAATAATCAATAAATTTCTTATCGATATCCAAGAATTAGAGCGTAACGTAAGTGTCGGATTCTCCAATAATAGGAACATACTTTGTTACATCTATCTATATTTCATAATATCTGATTTCTATAAGCATCTTATTAGTAATTACATCGGTTCCTTGCCGGTCCATGAAATCGGGCACGATGCGGCGTTCTGGTTTTGCTAGGATTTTTTTTTAACTAAAGTCAAACATACTCAAATTACGAATAACCTGACAGTATTTGAAAATCTTCTACTACCATCACAGTAAGCGGAAGATGTTGCTTGTGTCGTGATTGAGGACTTAGCCAGTCGAGGAATTGAACTCACGACGCATGTGATACCTAGACACGATGCTAAATCAGTCACTGACCTGTCCGATTGAATTCGAGCACTCCCCCATCTCAATCCTTCCAGCCTCGCGACATACACCAACTGGAGATGCCATAGGCCCACTGTCTCCAGAAGAGTGGGACTATAGTGCAGTATACATATTATAAAAATATATGTACCTAAGTAAGAAGTGCAGGCGGACGAATGCTCTTAAAATAAAAGTCATTCAGATAGTCCAGTATCTGAATTTGAAATAACGTAAGTGTTTTTCGCAATCTCGGTGCCAGCCCTGGCGGCAGCAATAAAATAAACGCGTTATTGGTTTGTGTAATTTGGTAGACATTTAATTGGTAACCCCGGCTTATTGGCTCTATTGAGGCTTCCGAGCCGTTGAACAGAAATTCGGTTCAAAACGATCTCAGACAGATACTTATATTATGTATATTTATGTGGTAAGAAGCAATACCAAGGTAGACCTCACACTCTCACGTAGGCACTGATATCGACAAATCCTTGTAAATTAATGAATACGTAACTCAATTAGCCATAACATGATTAGAGCGTTGAAGATTTTTTTAAAAATTCTTTTTTTAATCGCAGTATCATCTAATTAGTCGTTCATGGCGTTATTAGCGAGTACTTACTAAACTGAAAATGCTTGTACCCTCTGTTGCCTGTTAACCGTTTTAGTGCTGTACTGATTTTGCAAGGAGGTACGTAAACAGTTATTGATAATTTGTGTTATTAGTAAATAAATATGATATTAACTAAAACTGCAATAACTTGAACAAATATCAACCAAACTTAATGATTCTTTTTGATATTAAACATAAAAAGAATTATATTCCACGCATCTAATAAAAAAACTGAGACTACTAAATATATAGAAAAAAAAATCGAAAATTATATCACTTCACAATTGTGTTTTCTCGTGCAAAGGTCACGTAGTCCCGTCTTACAGCGGGCGCGTATGAGGAAAATTCACTTTCTATTCGCATTCTATTATTGCGATGGCCAGTAATCGCACTTCCGTCATCTCTGTCTCCATTTATCAGATCGAAGGGCTCGTCTTCCGTAATGTCGCCGTCCTTTTATGCATCGTCCGCGATAGAACTATGATCCGACATGGTGAAATATATCGTTTTAATTTATTATAACAGGACACACAATATATATAGTTTACAAGATATACGCCTTACACCGCTCTCAAATGGAACACGTTCTCTTGTAAGGATCAACAAACGCATACTGAAGAACGCAGCGTCTAAGCGCTTCGTCGCAATTTTCGTCGCTAACGCTTGCATCGCAAGATTTTGCAAAAAAACCACAACCTTGCGTAACTATAATACGTCCAAATCAATCGTTATGATTTTGAAATGTAAAAACGAAATTATGCAAACACCCTCAGTATAGCTAGGTGGAAATAAAAGGGATGTTGTTTGCACCGTCAAATACTTGGGACTTACTATCACAGATGACCTGAAGGACGTTGAGGATACGGAGGCCTCCATGGTCGAGGGGTAAGGCTCTCGACTACGAATCCGAAGGTCGCGGGTTCAAATCCCGGCGTGCGCAAGTAATTTTTATTGAATTAATTTGTGTTGTTTCACAATTAATTCATTTAAAAATAATATATAGTATATTTGAGCACGTTCCAGAGTGGAAGATACTCTCAGTATCGCCCTGGTGAAAGACCACCATTCAGAATTGAAACGTTGCTTGAAATGGCTTTTAGCCGTGTTTGGTGACCAGATCTGAATAGCCAGGTATTTCCCTTTTCCCCACCTTCCTCTCCCCTTCTCCTTCCCCTCCCCAATACCTTCAGCCTCACAACATTCCCCAATTGGGAATGCCATAGTCTCATTGGCTCCAGACGGTTGGGAGCACTTTGGGACTCTTGTGTGGTATTAATATAAAAAAAAATTAAAAAATGGAGAGACAAAAAAGAGCGATATCCGTTAGAGCAGCTATGCTGTCAAGGCATTCTTTTCACTTTTGCAGCGCAAACGTCAAAAGAATGCCGTTCAACACATTCAGCATATCTCTGTATACGTCAGAATTGTTGGTGCATTACAGTTGATCAGACAAAAGTCACCTACAATAATGCATATCTCCAAATTTCCGTCTACCAAGATACTGCAGCGCTACAGAAATGTTCCTGGAAGGACGAGTGCACTCTTTCAGGGCACTTCTCCGCCACCGCATGGGAAGCCTATGGTGTAGAGTACGCCAATCCAAGAATACCATCATTACTGCCACGGCTGCATGGGTGGAGTCTCCTTTGATGGCCCTTTGGAGACGAGAGACCTTCAAATATCCACCATAAACTTGTTAACTTTTTTTCTCTCTTAAGGAATTAACTTATTTTGCATATTTTACCAAGTAATCTTTTTTCATATATTTTTTTTCTTCTTTTTATTTTACGTACGTTATTTATTTGTTTGTATTATTATCACTTATGGAACCTATTGCATTGCACTACCCCTGAACTATTATTATTATTATTTTAAGATTGTATAGATCTATAGATGAATAAATAAAAATAAATAAAATCTGAAATTTAACATCAGGCATTTCTCAAAATTGAATGTATCTTAAAGCTGTCCAAAGCGGTATCAGGACGAAATCACACGCGCCTGAATTTAACGAAGGCCAATAACCCAGAAGGCATACTGCATGAGCTTTTACACTGTCGAACTATGGACAGTATCACCACGCTTACAGGGCGCTGTTCGGCCTTCCTTGGCGATTCAGCGTATCGCAGATATTCTCAGAGGGAAGGGTGCATTGGTTCTCTGCTTTAATGCGTCACAGAGCAGCCGGGAGGAGTCAGCGCTACCGGAGATCGGAAAACACTCTTGTCCAGGCCGTCGCTCAGTGGTAGGCCGCGCCCCTACACCATATCTACTGGACAAGTGTGGTTCTGTACACCTATCTGCACAAAACTGTAAATGTGGGGCGCTGGTTCCAAATACGCTCAATCTCTTCCGGGGATGCCTTATAAGGGTGCCACTCTTCCGGCCTCTCGCACCCAGTGCTAAAGTGAGAGCACTGTATGAGATTGTTCTCTGCCTGATCCTGGTCCTGGCGAGCCCGGGCAGGGCCGGCTACTCCTGACTAGGTAGGTCCCAGGATCCCTCAGGCAAAATCCAGAGGCTTGGCGAGGCAGCAGATGTGGAAGGTTTCAGGGAAGGCGAAGGCAAGAGAAGTAAAACACTCGTTCGGCTCTTGATAGACAACTGCCTCTCTGTAGCAGTTGTTTCTGTACTTATTAAAAAAATATTCTACATCTGTTCTGTAAATATTCTTAATAGGAGCAATCATTTTCAGAAAAGAAAGGCCTGATAAAGGAAACTATAACACAGATGAATCGATTAAAACTAATTGTAAATCTCGCATGTGTATAGTGATAAGAGATCTCATCAAAAGATGAAACATAAGATTATAATATAAATGAGTTGATTTAATCAATGCCAATTTTGCACATGTACAGTAATAAGATCCTTTATCGAGGATATATCATCTTATGAATATGTAGAAAGCCATAAAAAATATAAAATAAATGAACCGATTAAACTAATGCGAATTTCGCATGTTCACGGTGATAAGACTCTTTATCAAAGCTGAGTAATCGTTTCATCTCAGCGGCATAAATATGCGTATGTTAAACCATTGATGGAGAATTTCCCTCAATCCACCGTAGTTAGTACAGGTACTAAATATGTTCACCGCTTTTTTTTAAATATTTTTATTTTATAATCTGTTTCCATATCGTGCAATTCATTTAGATGTATTATTTTAAATGGCAAACATAATATTGCACTCACCGCTCTAATTAAACAAACATTATTATTACTATTAACAACTGCCAGAATAACATCCTGACGAAAATACACATGGAAAGAATTACACATACTTTAATTATAACCTACTGAAATTACATGCGTCAAAACAAGGTTTTTTATAGGTTTAAATTTTAGACTACCTGTTTAAGTTATGTTAAATAAATTTTATGTTGAAAAATAAACACAGTTAGGTTTGACGAAACACTTGCCTAATTTAATAATTTGGGGCATATTTAATAATTTCATTTACGACCTTTTTTGTTAGACGAGTACTATTTCAAACGTAGCCCACTTTAATATGTAGGTAATAAGTTTTTCTTTGTAGATTTTTTATATATTTTAGACAAAGCATTCTTCGGTGGTGTATAAATAATGTGTAATTGTATTTTCCTTACAATTACATTGATATATGTTGTTTTATTGATATTATTGTTTTATTGAAACCCACTAAAAATAGGTTTTTTTGACTTGTGTAATTCCAGTAGGTGTAATTCTATCCATGTGTAATTACGTTCATCCGTAATTTTGTATGTGTGGAATTCTGAAAGTGTAATATTAGTACGTGAAATTCAGGCCCGAATAACTTCATCATATAAGCTCCCCACACACACTTTTTAGCGCCATTTTCGTTGGAAAGTCACCCGAGAGTCGCTTTACAAATTATTTATTTCCCATTGATTATCAGTGGATTTTCTTCTCATAAATAGTTACTTGTTAACTGTTCCAACGTTTGACGTGACCCACCTCGAGTGTTATTATTTGTCTATTTGACCTCGCCAGTTCTTCCTGGGATCCCCATTCATCCTTCCATTTACCTACTTCCATGTCAAAACAATATCACCTCAACACTCCATTCTTCTCTAATCTACTGTGCTACTCCTACCAAGCCAGTTAAAGTAATCCAAGCGACTGTCTTTCTTCAACATATTTACCACGTTTGAATCGACCTTATATTCGATTTGGATCTATCCAATCGCAATTCGGTCACCATGGCACGACGATCAAATGCTTTAGTCGACTCATGTCAAGAGTCACATATGTATATACAGGAGTATAGATGAATCAAGAATTTCACCATCTCTGCCTGCAACTATATGGAAACGGTATGATTAAAAAAAAATCTTATTTCTGCAGCAACCAAAATTCTTACGTTAATCGTCAACCGCACAATCCATGCCCCACTGCCATGCATCGGGGTAAATAAAAGATTCATACCATTTGGGCGCATTAATAATTTTTTACGGCACGGCAATTGCACGGCATACCGTGGACGTTCGCGGCAAACCGTGCCGTTGATAGTTTTTATAATTTACGTCGTGGTCGGTAACGGCATTTGTGCAGTGTTTGCGTCTCATTAAAGAAGCAACAACACACACGGTCAGCGCGCTATACGCATTTCGCTAGTTAAGGGATCGGCGGAGAGCGGGGAAGGCGTGCGCAGGCGGGCGAGGGCTCTGAGCGCGAACTCACGCTCACGTCAAAATACCCTTGTAACTACATACTAAATTGCCGTCATGGTTTTACGGGGAGCTAGGTGTCCATCAGCTACCGAACGGAAAACCGTTGCTATCCACGGCTTGCTGTTGCCGCGGAAGGAAATTAAAAACGCCTTCTTACAAATCCGTACATATTGCTTTCCTGTTACGCCGTGCTGTTACCGTGCAAATTATAAAAGCGCCCATTTGATACCCGATAAATAAGAAAAGCGTCCCGAACATGATCGTGTTTCTAAAGGTTTCCCTTTTTCCTTCTCTTCGTGGTATCTTATTAATAGATCAAAGAAGAACACAAACGCGGTGGGCCTGTTTCGTTGTTCAAAAGTTTGACCATCATTGTCTTAAATTTCAAATACGAAATTAGTTTCACCATCATTTTAGCTCGATCAAATGGAATGGCGATATACCATGTCACATAGTTCAAGAGAGGCAGATCGCATGCTAAATAGTGTATTTTCATTGGCTATTTCGAGGCTAGAATTAAAGGGTACAAGTCAGTGGCTCCAGTGAATTTCTCTGAAAACAACAAGGAATGCCCTTCTATTTTGTATTGTCTTTTCAACGTGGTATATGTAGGAGAGACATTATTTTCTTCATCGTAATGAGATAAAGCGTCCACCTCAATCCGATTCGTCAGTAACAAAACAACCTTTACCGATTAATTATTAGTTTTCTTTAGATTTTTCTTTTCACAGGACTACAACGTTTTACAGTGATTGTTGATTCACAAGACAAAGAAAAAATATAGCACCAGAGTTGCGGTGCTGGAGGTCCTTGCTTAAGATTCAGTGGACAGTTCAAGGCGAAAACAAAAAACAAAAACAATTTAAAAGGTGTCTTGCATTTCGGAATATTTCCCAAAGAATGAAACCCTTTGCAGAAATTTTGTGATTGGACGATTTAAGAACTGCAGGGGTAGGGAAAGGACTCCAATGGAAGAATGATCGGGCAGGCTGAAGAATGCTACGGGCTACAGGCACCTAAAGCCTCAGTCACACGGATGCTATTTGAATAGCAGCGTCGAAATCGCTTCGTGTGTCAAGGTATTCGCGGAGTTACTTGCAACCATAGAATAAAGAAGAATACAAGAAGTGCGATGTTGGCGTGTTTCGTGATCGAAAGTCTGGCCTTCGGGCCTTAAAGTTTCTAACACCATAAAAAATTCACCATCATTACATTTCGATCAAATGGAATGGCAATATACAATGCAGCCAGTGTAAAAGAGACAGAAGTTAGAACCAAAAGTACTAAGTTACACGCACTTACAGGCTTCCATTCAAATATACGTAGAAGGCATTTCTAGAGTGTAATCTATATTCTATGCTCGCAGCGATTACCTTGTCGCAGGGAGCGATTTAGACGCTACTATTCAAATTGCGGCGATGAACTCGTTCCGTGTGATCGAGGCATAAGTATGAGCTTTCCATTCTGCACGGTGTGTAAGGAAGTGTAGAAGCTTCATCAATACTACCACTGTAAATTATAGAATCCATAGATAATAGAAACAAGCGAGATCGACCATGAACCAATATTACTATGAAACTACGGGCATAAAGGTATCGCCAACATCGTTTACTCACACTACTGTAATAGCATCCATGCACAGCGGTTCCTCGCCTTTGTTTCTACCTACACAACAACGCATGACGTTCATAAGCTCCGTCGTTTTTGATGAAGTAATATTTGTACAGGGCCCTTGTGGTGATTCTTTATAAAAACAGCGCTATACAAATCACTCCAATTTTATTATTATTATTATTACGTGATAGAAACTAGTTCGGCGAAGAACTCCCATTGACAAATTCAACATATTATAAATCTCCACCTTTTAAAGACATCAAAGTGGTAATAATAATAAGAATAATAATGATAATATATCTTTATCGTAATTAAGTTTAACTATAACTAAAATACATGTATAATAAAGTGTACAGTTGTATATAAAGCAGATACATAAAAGGAAAATAGAAAATAATATGATATCAGTAGGTAATATGTAAAAAGCAGAAATGCATAGTTATAAGTTGAAGTTTCACATAATCCGCCTCAATAGGCTAGACTGTTTTGAGGCAGTAATTTTGCATATTATTTTATAGTTTTATAGTACCTATGATACCTATGATCTGTGAGTGCACCGGTAATTGCCCCATCATTACTTTTAATCCAATTTTTTACATTGCGTTTAAACTTTTTTTGTGAATCAGATTTTTCAAAGCTAACTGGGAGAAGGTTGAAAATTCTTATCGCAAAGTACCTACAATTCCGTTGCACGTGTATGAATTACAGGAATTTGGAGTAAATCTTTGTTAGTATTTCTAGTAATGCGAGTTTTTAGTTTTTTTCGTAGTATTTATGTTTGTTTGAATAAAGATGATTGAGGATTGTTTTAGCGTAAATCTGCCGAACGTCAAATACTCTCATTATATTAAATATTAAGTTAGAGTCTGTAATTAGAGGTAACTTAAGGATTATTTTTATAATCGTTTTCTGTGCCTTTATGATTGGGTCTAGTGCAGATGAAGTACCACCTCTCCCCATGCTATGATACCATACTGAACAATAGATTGACAGACCGCAAAATTAATCATTTTCAAAATTTTGTAAGTCGAGAAAGTTACGTATGATTCCGAAAAAGTATACGGTTTTTCTTATTTTATTTACAATGATTTGAGTAATTTTACAGAATCTTTCACAGTAGATATAAGCTTTCATTTACTTAATTATTGTTATAGAAAATTAGAAAAAGTAAATACGAAGATTTCAGTCCGCATCGAAACTGCGTTTTTTTAATTGTTCGGAAGACCTTTATCAATCTTGGTAAACTATGGCTTTTATCCAATAAGTAAGACATACCTACCTTCTTCGTCTTATTTCGTAGGGGGTCAAAGGTAAAACCTCTTGGAAAAGTTCAATATATAGCTGCAAAGGAGGGCGGTTCGTCTGATTGACAATCCGTTGTTAACAGTTTAAGTAAAACAATATTCTAAATATTCTAGTAAATGAAACACGGTGTGATAAACCACGAATATATTTTATTTTCACCAACCGGTTTCGCTTAACTCAAACTTCATCAGGGTAAATATAATAACTAAATTCTAATACCGGTCTAACGTGTTTAAAATCGGGCTATAAGAAAAATTTGTTTGGTTATTAAGTAAGTTATCAGATAATTTTAAATTTAAAGATTTCTTAATTTCAAGTGCTTCTAAGTTGTCTAATTTAATTCCTATACCGTTTTTATGCAAAAGACTAGTTCCTGTGATTTTATTGAAAGCCTAGTCTGAAGAGATTAGGTGGTTTGCAAGTTAAATTAAACATGTTTCCTATGAATCTTCCCTAATCTATCAATTATTATTCCACATCTGTTTAATTATTATTATGTACCCGAGTAATCTATTTTCCATTATGAATGACCCTTTCATTAATGCATTATTGAAATAACCCGATTTAATGACATTATATTCCCATTACACTGTTAAATATTCTACACATAATATTTTTCTATTGTTGTCTTCGTCTAATATTTTGTTTTGTCTCTCTTTTGTAATATATTTCATTCTATTGTATTTTGTACCTATATATAACCGGTTACTCTGTATTAGAATTTAGTTATTATATTTACCCTGATTAAGCTTGAGTTAAGTGAAACCGGTTGGTGAAAATAAAATATAATCGTGGTTTATAACAACGTGTTTCATTTACTTAATACAATGTCAAACGACAAAGTGATTGCTTCTTATGAAAAAAAATTATATAAAACATATTATTTATTCAAAATTATAAAAAACTCTATGTATTATTTATAAAATTCTCTCAGAGGTGTGTCAACTCAAAGAAGTTTGACAAAGATTAATGTTGTATAATTTAGTTATTGTACAAGGTAATTTATAAAGGGGGCCAAGTCAACAATCGTGACTAAATAAAAGGTAAACAAGGTAAAGGTAAAACAGAGTTATAAAACTAAATTAATGAAGATCACCCAAATCGTTGAAGAAGTCGTCGAACTAAATTACTCGTTCAGATCCATGGACCAGGTTCCTGCAGCAATGCTCACCGAAGACTCCCGTGGCCGTCTCTCTCTCCGCTCTCTGTCCAATAGCTCTTCTTTCTTTATTTCGAACATATCGGTACACATCGAAATTATGAGGTCGCCTATCCACAATACAATAACCGGGGTAATAAATAGTTTGAATCGGTTATACACAGACGCAATTTGGGTATTCTGCATCTGTTCTAGAGGTATTTCAATAGAGCCTGTACATGTAATGAAATTCGACGGACGCGGGAGGAACACCCGTTCACAGTTGATGACGGCTTCATGAGCTTCGTTTCTACGAATCGTTCTTGTGTAACGAGATTCCAGCATATTTACTCCGTCATATAATCCAGGCCTCTTCAAGACCTGTATTAATAAGTCCCTTCCTACAGCCCCTACCTTGACCCGCTCTACAACGCTGCCCAGCCGGGTGGTGATATAGTCCTTATACACGTATAGACAGGGGCGCTCTTGTGAGGTGTAACATTAAAAATATTTATAATGTAAGGAGAAATGGCATACTTCGGGCACGTGCAACGAAGTGTAAACACGTGATACATTGCTCGTGAAAGTAGGTGACCGAGGGGGTGCATGGCGTAGAAGCTTTCCTTAACTGAGGATTATTTTGTCGGTGGAAAGGTTTTCAAAAAGTGAAAGAGTTTTTATAAGGATGGGTCGATACTGATGTCCAAATAAATAGACGTGCCATAATAGCTATATTTTCCTACCATTTCGACGGCTGGAGGAAACCACGTGACAACCTAAATTTGGCACGAGGCGGGTTCACGCATTTTTCGAATACATGACGCAACCATTCGTGTGTTGACTGGCGGCGAGTGATCATTCGAAGATTTTAAGGAATAAAAAAATTATTATGGTTTCCTGCCCATTCAAACGTTGTAAAAATAGAACTGGTAAAGAGAATAATCAAAATTATCGCATTAAATTCCACAGATTAGCGTTTTTTAACTGTATTTTACTTATTCAATTATATAATACATTAAGGGGAACGGCTGCGCGGCCTGCTTCATATAAAACTTAATTTTGGATTCGAGGCCAAAATACCCATTCAACCTGAATGATATTTTTTTTTTTAAATTAAAGGTTTAGTAAATATCTAGTACGGATGAGAAGTATTTTATTATTTTTGTTTTAAATTATGAAGTATAGGCCATTGGTACTTAATTGTTCGGTTCGAGTATACGTGCTGGCTACATATTCCTATGACTTAATCGCGTAAAACCACCATACAAAAAAAACAAACGAAAAAACGATTATGATACAGTCATCATTCAAAAAAACTACAAAGATAGACAAAAACATGATAATAAAAAACTGCAAAAATATAAAAAAAACATTGTTTAGGAAACACGGCCCAGCGATCCGGGATGCGGGGTGTAGAATTTGGGATGATCCATTGTGATCACATCAACCCCATTGAATGGGCTTCTATTTGATAGCGGGAGATCATCCCCAACCCCTCTGCCCTCCCCCACCCTTCCAGCACATTGTCAGCCCATATGCTTGGGGTGCAAAACATTCCTTTAGTTTGTGGAGATCAAAATACGATTAGTTGCTTTGTCAAAATATTGCTTGCCTTCACCATTTTTTAATTGTGTTTTTTGCGGAAAACATTTTACGTGATTTGCACAAATTGGTTTAGGTTTAAATAATTAAATAAACGGTCTATAAAAAAATATATTTTACATTCCTAACTGAAAATATGATTTTATGGATGAGCTTTAAGACCCTACCCTAACCTTGAAGTTGAAATATAGAAGTTGCTGAAACCCCTTTATGCAAAACCTGGTCCGCCTCAAAACAGGATCTCCTAGTGAGGACTATGAAAAAAAATCTATAATATACATGTATTTTTAATATTTATACCTTACCTTAAAATGTCATAATTATATGGAAAATAATAATAAAAAAATAAAAAATGTAGCCTTCATAATTAACTTTTACGGTTAAAATTTTACACTTCATTGTGATGTTCATTTTTTGAAGAATATTAATAATTGTTACCTAAAGGGTAAACGAAACCTAACAGATGGCGCTAATTTAAAAAAAATTAAAGCACGTAATACTTTTAAATATTGAAACGAATTGTTTGTTGGGTGTACACACGGAATATAAAAAAAAAGTATATTTTTATTGTCAGTTTATAGATCAAGTCCTTCAAGAAACTTATATAAATACTAAATACTTATGTCAGTGTTACTATAATATATTGTATTTTTTATAATTTTATTGCAGTACTTGAACTTCCAAATATAAACCCACCTTCAAACAAAAAAAATCATTTCAATGTTTAAAGCATTACGTACTGGAAGTATTTTTTTCTAAAATATGTTTAATTAAAGCCACCTGTCAGGGCGCATCACGTATTGTTTACCCTTAATTAATTATTAAAATAAGTTCATTTATTCACAAATTGAGATTTGAATTCCTTATATTGCTACAAAAACCTCATAGTATTATGATAAGTTAGCCAAAAATCGTGCTAAGTAAAAGAACAAATATGAAATCAAAATATTGAAATGAAAATAAAATAAATACATAACACATTTTTAAATGCTATTCGGTTTAATAATATTTGTGTGGTTGAATAACTTGACTTTCGATTTATATTTGATTGATAACTTCGATTGATTGATTGATTGATTTTTAGAAATCTTTATAATTAAATTATAAACAATTTTAAAATATACTAGGCATAACTTTCAAATCGGATAACAAAACAAAATTTTATTGCTCGTATTTATTATGTATGCAAATTAGTTCCATGGCGTACCACTTTTTTTCAAATTCAAACAGGTTTCAAAAAATTATATTAAAATTATTTCTCCTGTCAAGTTGGCAAAATGGACCTAGATAATTTACTAATTAAGGCGGCGATGTTCAAATAATATCATACAGAAAATAAACAGTAAAAACGTTTGTAAAAGCTTTTTTTTTAAATACTACACAGTCAAAACGTTTTATTTAACGATGTGACCTAACAAATGATGTAAATTCTTACTTATCTTTCTTCTTGATAATCTTGTGGGATTATTTTTCGACGTGGGGAAATATCAATAATCGAAACTTACTATTATTACATAATAAATAATAAAATAAAATAATTTTTCGATTTAATTAGATTAATGTTGCATTTATATGATGATAGATGAATTATGTTTTTGACACAAATTTTAGGAACGCTAATGTCTGTCATTGAGGATCTAGGGCTAGGGGAATCACAAGTGGCGTAGCGACAAGCGCCCAGCCCCTCGGGCGAGCCCCTCAATAGGGTCCCAACACCACCGTATAATAATAATAGTTAAGCTGCAAATAATTGACAGAGGTTTCTTACCTTTTTAAAGGTTTATCTTAACATAGATATCTTCTGTATATTATATTTCGACATCATTTTTATTTATTTAAAAATATCATTGCAAAGAATGAAAGGGTCATTTTGCAGGAATCCCAGTTTAAAAGGGCACTGCGGAAAATATATATCTAACAGTGGCACAGTCAAACACAATATTATTATCCCTTTAGACTAGATATGAGACTCGTTAAGTGCCTTACCTACTAGCTATATGACACGTAATGACTTTTACCTCTAATGGAACGATATTTAAATTTCCCTTACTTAAAAACTAGGTAAAAACCCGTCTCAGAAAAGATATCGTCTACTGAGACGGGTAAAATACATGTAAAGTTTAAAATTATATGCCAATAAAAGCCAATGTTGCCGGCAATGAAGTGTGATTGCGGTTACAGACGGCAATTTTTATTTTTCAAAAACATTTTTTCCAACGTAAACAATATTTTAACTCTAAGTTCTTGATAAGTAATTTTGTCAATTAGTCTTATAAATCGTGGTCAATAATAATCAATAATGGTAAAAAGTCGGCTAAGATAAATGACAAATTGGTAATAAAGTCGTCAAATTAAAACACTAATAATTAATTTAATCAAGTGGTTAGCCCTGGGACACCCAAAATAGATGACAGGTTTCTCGCTTACATCGATATTCGGTTTCCCTCTTAAAAAAAATTTAAAATCTAGCGGAATCCTTCAATGGCGTTTCCACCCATGAAAACGCATCCATAAATAGCCTCGTCCGGCCTGACGAAGAATATTTAAAAAAAAAAATAAACAAATTCTCCGAAAGACCAGCACCACAGCCATAACAAAAGAAAATATTTTCTAAAATCTTCTACGTGTAATAATTCATAAATTTCAAAAAAGTTGAATATATTCTACAAACTAAGTAGCTTTGCAGTGTGTGTGCAGTAGAGTTGCGGTGTTGTTTGAAACTACTACATCCGGCATATATTACATTATTATGTGCGAGCGGTGTAGGTAGGTACATGAGGCGCATGTTTCGCTCAGCCGCCAGCGCCGGCGCTCAATAGCAGCTCTGGGAATTTCAATACCTTTGCCCCATAACAAACAACAGTCTTACTCCAAAGCGTTTAACATCGGTACATTTTATTAAACCTTTACTTTATAATATATCTAAGAAATGCACAAATATGTGGAAGACAATCGTGCAATGAGCGATAATAATCAAAGGAAATGTGTAGGTACTATGAAAGGTTTTACATTCAGAAATACAGCTTTACGTAATTTTAATGTTTCACTGAGACATTTTTGGAAGATGATCAATCAATCGTGTACGATTGTCTATGTATAGACTGAAAGAAAGAACAAAGTGGCCTAGCTTTCCTTCCGCAGATAGATTTATTGATAATTTCATTGAAACCTGAGTAGTTCAGTCCTAAAATAAAACAAGAAAAAATATTTAAAAAAAAAAAAAATTAACTATAAAATACCTAATTCAGACTTATAATTAGGGATTTGCGTCTAAGACTTATATAGATAGCGACTTACAGCTTAGACCCTATAAAACATGTTTATCGCGTATCTAATCGTATAATTTTTGTACATAATAAGATAAAGCCTAGGAAGTAAGATGATTTTTCACAAAAACTGTGCTATACAAATTATCACATTATTATTTTTATTACCTCTCTTTTATGCCTAGATACACACATGAAAATATTTTAGTAAATCAATGTCCCATATGGAAAGCCCCGCAAAATCTTTTTTATGCACCCTCACTACTATCATTCAAATTTCTTAATATTGGGTCTGCCATTAATTTCAGTCCACTGAGTTTATAGAGGATATTGCTTCAACTCCGTAGTGGTCTTCCAGGGGCGCCATTTCCGTTCTTTTTAAGGAAGATTCCTTAACTTTTTCCTTATGGTTAAAGCCTTCTTACTTAACTTCGGTTCCGGTTCTATCGGGTGACAGCTGTCACTTGGATTCAGCGAACGACGTTATATATATTAATTGATAAACTAAAGTTCTTAAAAACTTAAGACAAGATTTTTGTGCATAGCGCAAAGGGTAACAATTATTTTTATAAACAATAATTATTAGTCTGAAACACTCATCCAAATTGAAAAAAACCTTTCCGAGCCAAAATGCACAAAAATCTTGTCTTAAGTTTCTAAGAACTTTAGTTTATCAATTAATAAATATTTGAAAAGTCAAAGCAATTTTCACCAATAAAATGTAGACATAATTTGTCTCGACGCCATCTATTTGAGGGATTTATCCGTTACAAGCCTTTCTCATACTAATAAAGTTGATTGTTTACAGGTGAAATATAATAAAAACAGTAATTATTGAATGAAAAACTAGTATATATTGATTAACTTGGCGGGTTTGCGATAAGCCGACGTAGCTCAATGGTAGAGCATCTGACTGGCAATCAGAAGGGTGCAGGTTCGAGTCCTGTCGGCGACATTTATCTTTGCTCGGAAAGGTTTTTTTCAATTTGGATGAGTGTTTCAGGCTAATAATTATTGTTTATAAAATAATTGACATTATATATATTTGCGATGTTTTAACAAGAGAAAAACTCAATTTTAAGTATGTTACCAAGTATGTTATTATTTACTTTAAACGTTATTAGCTAGTAAATATTATTAAACATTATATAGATGTTTACATTTTTGACAATTAACGTCAGGCATTGAAGAGCGTCGACACAAATTCAAATGTCACTTTTAGAACTATAGACAAAAAAAGGTTATTACTATCTAATGAGGTGGGTACCTTTTTATAAAACGTTATTCATCGTTAAAAGGCTTATTTATGACATTTAAAAATAAAATAAAAATGTATTAAAATTAATAATAATATAATGTAATTGTTTTAAAAAGTTTTAGTTCAAAATCTTATGTCACTTGAAGATATTTCATCTAGTTGTGTTTTCAAATAATCTCTTGACAATCTATTTAGGATCTTACTATGTCTCACCGGAATGCCGCAGTTAATCAAGAAGTCTTTAACCCTAAGGAAAACGTAAGGAATCTTTCTTAAAAATAACGGGAATAACGCCTCTGGTGGCATTTTATCGACTGTTCTATAATAGCTTTTCACCAGTCAGTAATATTGCTGAAAAATACATTTTTCTTGTTTCCAGTGCATCCATCCCCAATACTAACTTGTGCCATTATTTTGGTGATGGTCTCTTAGCCATATTCAAATAGTATCAGTGCAACGTTACCTCAACTTTAAATGTTGAAACATTGGTAAAACATTCAAACAGTTTGTTCTGTGGGTATTCCACTCTCGTATATCAAAGGCTATATATTATTTTGGCTAAGGCAGATACTTCACCCTCAAGATAATAAATTTACCGAAAATATTCTCTTCGTGAATAAATTAAGAGGCACCCGTTTTTGAAACCACCCTGTAGGCAGATATCCACACACCGCACGGGACAGTGGAGAATATGGCTACGGGATGGGGAATGGCTCTAATATATGATATAGATAGATGGAAGCTATGAACAGACCCCTTTCAGGTCACTGTTTCATATTGTAATACCTATTAAGCGGACGACCTCCGTGGCTTAGCGATAAGACTTTAGTAAGATGACGAATTCCAGGGAGAAAATCACTGCCACAACACCATTTTTATACAAAAAGAACGTTTTTTTTTTACATTTGACGATTTAAACCTCGTTGCAAAACTACACTAAACAACCTAAATCACAAGGCAGACACTGAATCAAATCGGCATCTTAATTTTCATAAGAAGCTCCAAAGATTTTATGAATTTTTAATTATCTACAATGTTTTAATAAATAAATTTTGTATTTTAGTAATAATAATTATTCTGAATTTGCCAATAATATTTTGGAAAAAAATCATTATTTTGACATAAATGAAGGTTAAATTTTTTTACATACGAATACAACTAGTTTACAATTAGATAAATTTGACATTTTTGGAATTAGAAAAAGCGTTAATAGTCAATTAAATATTATAAATTAGAAAACAGTAAAATTACATCGGGCTTTGAAGGGGGAATTAAACGACTTTTTTCTGCCACTAGATGCCTATCATGGAAGAAATGATCCCTATATTATATAAATATATACCCATGAAAAAAGACTTAAGACATAAGGGTGCATACCATTCGGCAATCGCTACGGTAAGAAAATCTTTTCTTTTGCATCTTATTTCGCATTCTGTTGGCATTTTTTTCTTCTTCTCTGCCGAGATTAAGTGCCATTACATTCACCGGAAGTGGGAGAAAGCGTAAGTCAGATGAAAGGCGGCTGAGTGGTGTGGTGGGAGAGGTTAATCTTTTGGAAAAGCTAAGAGAAGCACGCTGGAAGATGATGGGTGACATAATGGGAAATAGGAACTCCGTGACGGCGGGTAGTTACACTTGAGACGAGAAAATAATAACTCCATTACGTCCCTGAGACATGCTACGAAAATATTTTCGTAACAGACATCTTAGTTAGTGGATTTTCAAAACTGTTTTGTATGGTTTTGAATATTTGATTATTTCTGTGGAACTGTTTCTAAGACACTATGTAATAAGTCAATTTTTTTCAGTATTCCGACCTTACGCGTTGCGTAATTTTTAACCGCGATCGTAGGGGGAAAGGTATGTTTAATGTAAATTATTACAATGTTTATATTCAATTAATTTTTATTGGATCTGTCATTCAATGAAAGATATTCAAAATAGCTAATATTATGTTTCTTTATATGATAATAATCCTCTGGAATATTTTATGACAGAGCTACGGAAAAATATCACTTCGGTTGACACGTTAAAACTCATCGATTAAATTTATTGGGATAATTTATTGAAGCTTATTGTATTATTTATTAAATATATAAATATTATATTTAAATTACAATTTACAAAAAGATAGCGGCCATAAAATATGGAAATAAATTGAGGATAACTAACTAACCAACTAACCATCACGCCGTTTCTCTGCAGGGGTGGGCAGAGATGACCGACCGCCAAGCAACTCCATCTTGGCATACACTTCTTGTTTCATTCACATTCATACATAGTCTCATAGATTCTCTTCATTATTTCGAATTTGATCACATCATATCTCCCGGTTTCTTCATCCATTCGAATTGGCGTCATATATTCATCTTACACTCCTTTCTTCGTTCATTTGCGCAACATGCCAAATCTATCTACGCGTCCCTTTCTTAATCTTGCTCATTACGCTTACATCAGCACATTTTTCACACAGTCATGCATAGTTTCTCAGGGATCTTATTTCTACAGTATTCAGTCTACTTTCATCCTTCCTCTGCCAGTTCCATGCCTCCCTGCCATACACCAGGGTTCGTATCAACACTCCTTTGTGAACTGCTAGCTCGGCTTCTTTGGACATTTTTTGTTAGTGGCAACCGCGTTCGGTGCTCTTTTAATGGAGTTTCCTGCATTCGCCCTTCTTTCAATATTCCTATCAGTCTTTAAATCTCTCGTAAACATACTTCCGAAATACACAAACTCTTCGACCTGTTCCAAATATTCTTCATTCACAACCATATTGCACACTTTCTTCGTACTGTCTCTTTCAAACACCATGACTTTAGACTTACTTACATTCATCATTATCTTATTCTTCATGCATACTTCGTTCATCCTAGATACGAGGGTCTGTAGATCTTCCATAATGTTAGCATCAGCAATCAGCACCGCAACATCAGCATACAACAACATTAATTGAGGATAATATTGGTAATTCTTAAATTGAAACCTGATTTGGTCTCGTTAGCTCAGTGGTAGAGTGTTGTCCCGGTAAGACAGGGGTCCTGGGTTCGATTTCCAGATGGGATCGCCACCTTTCTTATTATCCGTGTCTTTTTCTGTTTCATGTTTCATTTTAGATTGATTTAATCATATTATCTTCAGTGATAAATTATAGTTTAAAATTTAATAAGATATTGTAACCGTTCCTGACGTTTGGTGCAACGATTAATTTTGTTTTAAACATTAACAAAACATTGATAATATTTGAATGATTTGAACTTATAGTTAACAAATTGCAATCATCGGTTCATCTATCTGTAATACCAAAGTGTATATACAATGCATTTGGCCCATGAAAATGATGCCGCGATATAATTTACAGTTAATTAAATTTATGTACAGGAAGATAATATTATACAGGACCATACTTACCTGGCATGCCACTTTCACAGCGAAATTTATGCACGGTTCTGCAAGTAAAGGGAATTATATTAAGTATTGAAAAAAACACATGCTATTAGAGATATTATTTAATCCTGTTATTTATTTTATAAATTATTTATGTTCTTGCTCGATTTTGGGAAAAGAAAGGCATATTTTATGATACGATTCGTCCTTCGATGAGAAATTTATTGAAGTGTGAAGCTTCGAGTAATATTTATAAAATAAGAAACATGTAACTAGGATATATAGGCATAACATGAGTAGTACTCGTAGGCATATTGAATTTAAGGATATGAAACTCTGAAAAGGTAAGTTTTTAATTTGGAACGAAATGCTGTGGAACTTGTTATGCTTCTTAATTCCGGGGGGAGTTTATTCCACCCTGATACTCCGAAAGCGCGATCTCCAAACTGAGTATTTGGCTTGCGTTTAGGTGATAGCCGATGATGATGCTGATCTAAGAGTTCACTGCTTCAGACCGATGTTTTCCGGAATGCATAGTTCGGAGATGTAAGGTGGGGCCATTTCATTGATGGAATTAAACACCATCCAGCTCAGTTTCTACTAGATTCTTTCGAGGCACGTGAGCCAGTGAAGGTTACGAAGGTGTTCCTGGAATGTGCCAATATTTAGAGACCCGGTGATGGCGAAAAGTTCGAATCCAAATTAAGACCGAGAAGTTTGAATGAGTTTTTTGGAATTCTGCGACAGAAATTCGTGATTTTTTTTATGGCCGCCAATAGAAACTCAGTCTTAGAAGGATTCAGCTTAAGTTTGTTCGAATACATCCAAAGAGTTATTACTTCTAGACATTCAGCTATCCGATTTTTGGGACTCTTGATTTTCTTGAGTGCAGTAGAAATATATTTGCTGATCGTCAGCGTAAAAGGACATGTGATAAAAGACAAGAGACCAAATGATTCTATTATTTGAGCGACAACACTTGTTAAGTGAAGAGAAGTGGGCCTAAAACGGATCCGTGTGGTACCCCCGAGGTAAGTATTGCGATGTTAGACAGTTTATCACGTACCTTAACTAAATAAAGGTTGCTAGGTTTTTACACTATTCTTAAGTTTCGACCGTGTTTAATTTTCAAATAATAATAATAATAGTTGGATGATTTATATACCGCCGTTTTTGTGAAAAATCACCTCAAGGGCGCTGTACAAATATTTCTTAACTAATTATGTACAGACAGATACAGAAAAACATACTTATCTTGCAGGTTGCTTCAGATGAACACAGTTTTAGAAAAAAATATTTATAGAGATGATAGTTTTACATGGTTATTTGTTTCTCCTTTTCTATTGATGTTACGTTTATTAGATGATTGGTGGCACAAGAAGAGGTGGTATTTATTGAATTATTGGTATTAATTTTTAGGACTGGAAAGTATTCATAAAATGAATTTTAGGACTCGAAAATATCTATAAAATTACCTTAAAAAGCGTAAGAAGCTTTTAATAAATATTAAGGTTTTTTTATTTATTTTACACTTTGGTTATTTACAGTGTTGCGGGCTGTGGACGCATTTGCGCACCGATGCGTGAATTTTTAATTTTATTTTATTATTTTATCTTAGGTTTTTATTTTTTATTTATTTATTTAATGACTTTAGTAGGTAAGTGCTAGCCGGCTAGCCTAGATAAGCAATTTACAGGTGAATTTCTTCAATTTATGGGTACGATTTTCTGAAAAGATGTGTTTTATTGTAAATGTTAATAGATATTGAACTAAAGTTTTCAATAGTAGAGATATGAGGTCTTGAAGATGAAACGCTACAAAAACGCCACACTTACAGGATACATAAATTACGAGATATGGAGAAATTTTGTTTGTCGAGTACCTAATTACATAAAATGACGCAAAAGATTCTAAAGTATTCCAATTAAGTTTTAAGATCTCACAAAGAAGTCTCCTCACTCCTCCCTCCGGGACACAAAGATACCTTGACGGTAACGATGGCTTTATAAAAGTGTATTCAATAAGGACTCTCCATCCTGCATAAATTTAGGAATAAAAGAAAAGGTACCCACCAGAAGTTGACAAAAAAGTCAGTGTCAAAGTTTAATTCCCAAAGGTAGTTTCTAAAAAGGACACCAATATTACCAAAGAGGAACGATATTCATAGATTTTTACGATTCAACTTTTTGACTCAGGGTCTAAAGAGTCAACCCTACTTATATCCCAGTGTTCTAAAATTCAAACTACAAAACGAATCTACTCTTTAACTCGGTGAACAAATAATAAAATCTAGATATGGTACATGCGCCTGAGAATAGATTGTGTATCTGGTGTTCGTTTCGTAGTTTTTGACTTAGAAGCAGGGTTCTCGACAAGGTGATCGTGTTTTGTGTTCTGCGTGTGTGGTGTTGGATTATAAGTGTTTGTGTTGGTGTGTTATTGTGTGATGTGTGTATATGCGTGTGTGTGTATTCTGTCTCGGTGTGTGTGGCTGAGCGTGTAATCCAATGAGAGAGGTATGTTGCCCTAATAACGGGCAGCCCTCGGAACACTTCCCCCGGGGACAGATGGCGCTATGTTGCTCGACATCGCGTCAAGGAAATGTGGAAAACCATTATATTTTATAATAATAATAATAATTGGATTATTTGCATAGCGCCGATTTTGTGAAAAATCACTTCAAGACGTTGTACAAATATTACTTCCTATTCTTTATCTAATTATGTACAAACAGACACGGAAAAACATACTTACCTGGCAGGTCGCTTCGGATGAACACAGTTTTATTAGAAAATGTAAGTTTAGAGACGATAGTTTTACAGTTGCTATTTTATCCTCCTTTTCTATTGATGTTACATTTATTAGAAGATTGGTGGCACAAGAAGAGTTGGTATTTATTGAGATATTTATAATTTTGGCACTGAAAAATATTTATAAAATGATATTAAAAAGTGTAAGAAGCTTATAATAGATATTAACATTTTTTTTATTGATTTATGTAGATACATAAATATTTTTGCTGTATTTAATGCATATTTGAAAGCTAGCCATGAGAATCCTCTCATAAAATACGAAAAAAAATTGCGTTGTTTTTTTAAATCGTAAAAAATAATAATTGGATAATTTGTATGGCGCCGTTCTCCTTAAAAATCACGCCAGGGGCGTTGAACAAATATTACTTCTATGTCTTCTCTATCTAATTTTGTACAAACAGGTACAGAAAAACATACTTAACTGACGGGTCCCTACAGATAAACATAGTTTTCTTAGAAAATTTAAGCTTGGAGAAGAGACGATTTACTGTTGCTATTTTATCCTCCTCTATTCTTGTTTTTACATTATCAGAAGATTAGCAGTAAAAGAAAAGGTGATTTTCAAATGAAAAATTTATATTTTGTTGTCAATTTTAGTACAGGAAATGTTTAATAAAATTACGAATTCATCAAACATTTAAATACGAAATTACCAAATTTGAAAATTATTTAGATATTTAATTATTCACAATGTTGCGAACTGTGAAAAGTTTCTGAAAGACTAAATTAACGAAAGGAGTTCTAGTTTTTGTGCCAAGAAAAGTTTTCGTGGACACTAGGGTAATAGGTGCAGGATAAAAACGAGAAAAATAAATTTAAATAGTACCTTTACCAGACGTGACTATCAAAGTTTGTAATACCCTCCGTTTGCGTAACATCAAAAACAGTACATAATTCAGTAGGGGGTACGACTAGATACGTCATCAACTACTGAGTTCGTGCAGCTTCGAACGAGAGACGACTAGATACGTTCCTCAATCGAGCTGGCATGTAGTACTTGTCGGGCTCACACAGACGACCCGACCGCAACCTGACAGAGAGGCGACTAGATACGCATCCCTGTCTTGTTTGTTATGTCTGCACAAATAATTTAATTGTGCAACGCCCGACTTTAATTTTAACCTGATATAGAGGCGACTAGATACGCATCCCTGTCTTGTTATGTTTGCACAAAATAAGGATTTGTGCAAACGCCCCATTTCAGTTCATATTGGCTTTCGACAAGCGTAGTTTCGGGGGTTTCGAAGAAGTGATGATAAACAGTGCACGTTATCGTCTTCTTTTTCTACGCCCCTGAACGTCGTTTTCGTGCCGAGCCGCTACTGGCCACTAACGGGACATTTCTCCGACCCCCGCCACTTCTACGGTCGCTCCCGGCGACGGTCCCGAAAGCAGAGCGGGCGCTCATTGGTCGAGCCTCTCCGACCCACAAAAACTTGTCAATAATTATCGTTCTATCAAAATTGTCTGTCTTTGTAAACGATTCCTGCGGCTGCGGTGACTGATCTAAATAAACGATCTTTTCTGATCTGTTCATTAGCACCCGCGGAATCGAATAAACTTACTCAATTTATGTTTGTACAATGCATTTTTTTGTAATTCGACGGCAAAATATCACCTGTCCTACTTTGACCCCTATGACATACTTTGTAATAATTTTGGTTTCTTTAATAAAAAATAGGTGAAGATTGCAATAGGCTCAATTCAAGCAGAAGGTCGTGGTTCACATCCTAATTTTTTGATCAAGTCGATCCAAGATTGACAGAATCTACGGCAGCTCGCGAAATATTCACGAGTTCAAACTGCCCGATTCGCCGCACGGTATCGCACCGAAGTACTTGAACGACGAGTACAATTCTAAAGATTCTAAATCAGTAAAATCCTCACAAACAAGTAAACTATCCTTTTAACTAAATACATTATTTTTAAAATAACGCCGCGTTTTTTCCCATAACGTCACAACGACAAACTTGCATAGTAACATTATATTTTTCTCAATAATTCGCCCGTCCGAAAAAGCAATTAGCCGCGCGCCGAGCGAAATTCCAGGAAATTTCAACCTGTAAAGTCAATTAGTCACCGTCCTTCACTACTAATTACACCAAATTCACTTTCGCAAACCAGTTTAAATATATTATTATATTATTTTAAATAAAATCAAATTATGTCTACCGTCTATTCTCAACGCTCTGTAGGAGTGTACGAGGACAATATAAGAGACTTCATCTCGAACAGAATCGGTCGCGCCCTAACTTTAGATGAGAAAGATCATCTTACGCAATTAACTTTTAATAAATTCTTGGTGGAGACTGATACAGTCTCCCCAAGATTATCGTCCCCTCAAACTCCATCAGCAGAGATGGAGATTTCTTACTACTCTGACGATTCCAGTGCTGGATTCGAAACAGTTAGGAGAAAGAGAACCCGACAAACGACATTTAAACAAATTAAATAAAGAAGTGCGAGTTGCCCTCAACGAATTTAGAAACGATCGTTGGCACGATTTCATCTCTACTTTAGAAGATGACAGAGCAGCTTTCTGGAAGCTCTCCAAAGCGCTCAGACGTCCTAAAACCAAAATCTCTCCTCTTCAAGGCCTAAACGGTAAAGTTTACTCAGAATCAGACAAGGCCGAAGCCTTTGCGGATAGCTTAGAAGCTCAATTTACACCGAACACGGACCATGACAAACCAGCCTTCATTTCAAAGGTGGATTCAAAAGTAGAATCAACTTTAAATGCAGAACCTGAGCCGGATGAGCCCCCTATCAGATGCACAAACCCTAAAGAAATTTTAAACATAATTAAAAAACTTAAAAAAAAGAAATCAGCAGGTCCTGACGCAATCTCAAATAAAATTTTAAAATATCTCCCAAAGAAAGGCATCTGCGCCATCACGGCTATCTGCAACGCAGCACTTCGCCTACGTTGCTTTCCAAAGGATTTTAAACAAGCTGATGTAATTTTAATTCCTAAACCAGGCAAGGACCCATTATTAACGGAGAATCATCGCCCTATTAGTCTCCTTCCATGCCTAGGTAAAATCCTGGAAAAAGTAATACTAACCAGATTAAACTCTTTCACTCAGGACTATAGAATCTTGCCAGACTTTCAACATGGTTTCCGAGGAGGTCATTCCACCTCCCACCAACTCCTGCGTGTTGTGGAACACATCACGGAGGGTTTCAATACAAATAAACATACAGTCATTCTCTCTCTCGACGTAAGCAAAGCTTTCGATAAAGTCTGGCACAACAGCCTCATCTATAAAATGATCCACTTTGGATACCCAGTAAGACTTATTCAATTAATAAATAGTTATTTAAGAGGTCGTTCCTTTAAAGTAAAAATTAACAACATTTTTTCAACATCAAGACCCTTATCAGCCGGGGTTCCTCAAGGCAGTCAACTCTCACCGTCTCTGTATAACATTTACTGTAGTGACATACCGAAACCTCGAGATCACAACGTTAAAATCACCCAATTTGCGGATGACACTAACATCATGTCCAGTTCAACGGACGAGGCCACTGCTACACGCCGAGTTCAGATTCAAACCACTCGAACAGAAAAGTGGTGTAAAAAATGGCGTATATCAATAAATCCATCCAAAAGTGTCGCGACCGTTTTCACAAAGAAAATTCCGCGACGGCCTCCACCCATTAAACTGTTTGGGGCCAATGTACCATGGGAAAAATCAATGAAATACCTAGGGATAACTTTAGACTCTAAATTGACTTGGGGTAAACACATAAGTAACAAAATCAAATCAGCAAATAAATGTCTATCCGCACTTTACCCAATGATGGGCAAAAAGAGCCGTCTTTCTATTGATAATAAATTACTTTTATATAAAACGACCATCAGGTCTGCCTTCAGCTACGCTTGTCCCACTTGGGGTTACGCTGCTCCGGTTCACATTAAAAAATTGCAAAAGTTTCAAAATAAAGTCATTAGACTCGCACTTAATGCGCCTAAATGGAGCCGAATCTCAACGCTTCACAAAGATGGCAACATTCCGTTGATCAAGGATTTCATTGTCACACAGGCAACTAAGTTCTACACCAGTCTAGCTGGCCACTCTAATCCAACCATAAATAAGCTCGCCACGTACAGCGCGAATGATAACTTCAAATATAAGAAACCAAAAAATGTCCTCCGTGAGGATACAACCCTGCGTCCGGATGCAGTATAATTTTAATTAAACATTTCACATCACTAAAACCAAAAATTAAAATCATGTAAAGAAATCTATAGATAATCCTTTTTTAAATATGCTAGAGTCAGTAAACTTATAGTTT
The DNA here is from genome assembly GCA_022606495.2 of Halesus radiatus. Classification (NCBI taxonomy): domain Eukaryota; kingdom Metazoa; phylum Arthropoda; class Insecta; order Trichoptera; family Limnephilidae; genus Halesus; species Halesus radiatus. The sequence goes on along the minus strand of JAHDVE020005829.1, from coordinate 33,845 downwards.
AGGAACTCTGTACACACTTCAATCCAAAGTCCAAAGTCCTAAAAATCAGAGTATTCTCACGGATTCAACACGCCTTCTACCTACTTCGCCTGCATCTTCACCCGGCCTGAAAACCGACCGTGACTTTCTCTTCACCCTCACCAGCTCCTTTTCAAGGCATTTCCCCCCCTCAAGGAATACACCTTCCCCCTTCCTTCCTAACCTGCTCTGAAGCGTCGAAGTGGCCAGCCTGATCTTCTTCTTCTAAAAACGTGCGGCAAGAGTTTACAGATCTTGTCCCGTACAGTACCTACAGGAGAAATTCTTTGCATTATCATTTTTAATTTGAAACGCACGACAGCTCATTAAAAGCCACTCCAGATTGAAGTTAGTAAGTATCAAGAACATATATATAGAAGATAGATAGATATTAATGTTTTTTTTTCGAATTTGGGACTGAAGAATAATTTTTTTTAAATGGCATTTCTATGCAGCTGTTCCTCATAAAAACTTTATTATTTAGATATAATATGGAAAAAATACATTTTTTGAATGAAATAAAATTTTCGTATTAATGTTTCTTTGTTTACAGATATTAAAGGTGTAATAAGGGATTAATTTTCCTGTCAAATCAATTATGGCATCTAAATAATAAGACAAGCAAGAAATAAAAACTTCATAACTTTATTCCAAAGAAAAAAAAATCCCGATCTAGGAAAGGGTACATAACAGCTTGTTTGAAATAAATACCTACTCTCCCTTGTCCTTTTTTTACATTAACTAACTAACTACCGACCCCGAGAAGGATACCACCGGCTGGGGCGAGAAATAGACGACACGCTGATGTGGTCTTTCCAGATCCTGAAGCCGGCCGACGAGCGCCACCTGGCGTATGGGCAAACCAACACCGAGCGTCCGTTACGCAGCCCAGGGGCGTCACCAACAAAGACAAAGAAGATTGGAAGAAAGGATCAGTACCCCCGGCCCCCGTCCTCACCCGCCGCCCAACTTCACATAACTCCTATCATTCGTATTAGAGTCTTGCAATATATCGTAAGGAATAAATACAGATAGCTTCTATTTTTTTTTTTCAATTAAACATGTATGAAAACTTAGACCAAGCCGTATTTAGTTTTGATAATTTAACTGCATCCTTTATATGGTCTATAAATAATGTATAATGAGTGTCCAAAAAAAAAAAAAAATGTCATAGATTTAATATAGGAATAATGTAAGAATAGGAAGTAAGATTTGTAAAGCGCCCTTGAGGTGATTTTTCACAAAAACGGCGCTATAAAAATCATCCGAATATTATTATTATTACCATAACGGTAGGCAGAGAGGACGGACCGCCAAACAACTCGATCTTGGCATACACTTCTTGCTTCATTCACATTCATACAACGCCTCATACATTCCCTTCTGTTATACCGACTTCTGACATGGCCCGACTCGAGTATTTGATTCACTTGATCGTGCCATGTCTTCCTCGGGCGTCCCCGGCTTCTTCTTCCATTCACATTCGCGTCATATATCCATACACTCCTTTTTTTACATACTAATCCAAAAACAGAATGCTCACGCGACGTCAGATATTCCAAATGCAATGGTACCAACATAACACGGTGTTTTGATGAGCTGATTTTTTATACACTTTTAAATAACGATATATAAATTCTACGCGTAATTAAATATGATGAAAGTTATATATTCAGAATTGTCGTTTGCTGATCGATATGAATATATATTTTTAAAGTAAGTATATTTTTCACTGGAGTTCCTTATTGAAACCATTAGACCTTATAGAAACCATTCAAAACGCTCGCCCAATCTCTGGTTTACCATCGCGAGCCGCATATCCTGCTCGTATCCCGCTGGGACCGAGTCGATCACACAGACACAATCCACACACACACATCTACAGACCCTTAAGCTATTCCTTACCCAAATATCACACATATACACCTCACTATCCAGCCGTTCATGAACACACAAAAACTAAACAAACGTTCACTCACACAAACACACTTTCATATCGTGATTGTTTCCAGGGATCTAAAGGGAGCCAGTCATAAAGGATAAATGGGACCGTAGTGAAAATACAAACTAAATGTATACAACTTTCGGTGGCTTAGTGTAAACGGTTGTTTCTTTTGTAGAGCGTCGGTTATTTTACTTCGTAGATTTGTTTTGTGAAAATTCTTTCGCTCATATTTCGGAAGGAGAAATTCATTGTAGGTATTTTTGCTCTCCCTTCTTTTCTTTCTTTGGCTCAATCTACCCTTAACCAACACACTGAAAGATGAAGAGCGTGTAGACGCACCCACACTTGGATGAACCCTCTTTTTAGAATGGTTCTCCGACCTAAGCCAGCCGTAAAAGATTTCACGAAAGTTTGATTCCGGAACATAATATTTTATAACCAAGTTTTTGGTGAAATTTATAATAAAATCACTTTTTTGGGTGTATTTTAATAATAAATCAACTGTGCAGCAATCGTCAAATCCAGTATTAGTCTAAAATTGATCATTTTTGGCTATTTTGTTACAACTAGACAAAAGTAATAATGATAATTAAAAAAATGTAATTTGTTAAACAGGTTTTTGTGGAAAATCACCCCAAGAGCGCTGCAAGAGATAGTAATACTATTTCGAAAATAATTTAAACATATTTCTTGTAATGGAAGTATCACCTCTTCAGGACACTTTCCTTATGAAAATTGTCCCACGTCTAGGTAAAACTAATTGGTTTTGAAAAGATTTTTCAATTATTTAATAAAATATTATGATAGGTACAATGATGCTTTACAAACGTTTGTTTCATTCAATATGTTAAGTCACAGAACCAATATACTTATTATGTTTTAAAATACCCTTTTCCACAAGTCTCTCTCTGGACATTTGCAAGATCTGCTGTCATCAAAATGAATTTGCCATCGAATGTATAAAACTGCCACCTCTATGAATCTATATAATTCATAATGTCCTTCTTAATATCATTAGAATGTTTATCACCCATTCGATCTACAACATAAAAAGTCTGATATTGGAACCAGAAAAACAAAAATATCACCCAAATATAACTTTGTACAAATTTAGCCAATGGACAGCAACAAAATTTCCTACCTATTATTAGAAACGCTCTACAAAAAGTTAATATATTCAATTTATGCAATGATCCATTCAAATTACTGCTTCATAAGATATTCTTGTTTTAGCGAGTCTGCAGTTATCCCGGTAGTGCCATCAATAGCAGGGTCATCACGATTGATATCGGACTATCACAAAACAAGTAATTATGATTCTTGTACTCGTATAGCCACTGATACAGCAACATGTTACATATAGACATATAATATCCAGCTCGTACGTAAATATTACAACCCTGTCTTCAGATTAAAGTTGATAAGGGTAAGCAGAATATTTTGCTTTAAAAATATTTAAATAATTTGCAAAGCCTTCCTTTACAATCGCCTTCATCCTTGCGGTATTTAAAAACCTTTTGTAGTAAGTATGTTTCTACGTGAAATCATATTGATCAAAACCTCTCCTGCTACGCAGGTCCCTAATTCTCAATTAAGATACCAGAGTGATTGCACGAGAACAGAGGAGACTAAACACCATGACAACTCCTGCTCATAAGCCGATAAACGAAATATTTATTTAATAATAATAAATTACAGTAGTTTTAGGGTGAGGGCACCCCTAGCAGTATCTTCCATCGCACTGTGCAAATATCTACCCCTACACATAGCCGCAGCTACCCCTGGCTCACCAGTACATCCCCAACCTGAAGGGGTAGAAAAAGCTGAATATTTTCTTAACAAGGAAAAAGCATTCAATATTCTCCTTTTATCTCTTTTGTTCACACAGGTTATGAACCGAGAAAACACGACGAGGAATCACGTTTTTAGAGGAATTAATATGTAGGGTGTACTGTAGCATGGTAAAGGTAACAATTAGGGTGGAAGATAAAGACTCCCTGCAACGAACGATCACAGCGATTTGAACTACTTAAGTGTTTATTTATTGTGTGTTTCGGTATCTACATTTACCATTGTCTCAATAACGTATCAACTTCTCAGAAAACAATATTAACAATATTAAAAAGTTCCATCCTGGAAGTACCTTGGATCTAGGTAATAAGGTAATGTTTTTGGACCTTACCAAATTACTGCAGTGGTATGGAGAGAAAACGGACCGCCAAACAACTTAACTATATAGCAGAAGATTTGCATAATGATGTGGAAAAACTATGGATCATCGTCATGAAATTTACAGATTTTTCTAGTCACCGAAATTATTTTCATCTCGCTAGGTAATATCAGTCATGAAGGTATGTATTTTTGAAATATCCAAGTCAAAAAAATAAAACCCAAAATATCCCGCATTATTTATTCCACATTTTTAAATTGTTAACTAGGCCAAATTCCGACAACAATGCCGCAACTCGAGCGAAGCTCGATAGTAAAACTGGCAACTTTTATAATCCAAAGCAATCTTACGGATCATCTTTCTACCAGAACGTTTCGAATATGCAGATATTACAGAAGCAGGTACGAAGATACATGTCATAAAAAAAAAACAACGAAGAAACCTGAAAAAATTCGAAAATTAGGTGACCGGGGTCTTATTAGTCTCCTCCTCTTGATCGTATCCGCTTTCGGACTCGTCAATTACCTGAACAAATGACGGACAGTTAGATAGTTGGTACTACCAGGATCGGTATGAAGGAACCAACAACCACACTTTTGGTGATATCACCAAAAGGATGTGAAACTTTTTTTAAATCACAAACAAGGCTATGAAAATCACTTGTTTTCGATACAACGAAATTCCAGAAAATGCTAAATTAAAGACAATTAAACAAACCTGGTAATTCCTCTTTAGATACAACGGTAGGATTCTGATTAAGATCGTGTTAGTTAATTTAGAAACAGTCTGAGGGTAGCTATGTAAGTACCTAATACCAAAGTTATTTGTCTATGCAATTTCCACAAACTTATTTATAATGTCTAGATACATTGTACGTAGTGCACTTACTTGTGGAGAATGGAGATTAACTAGACATAAAAACTATTCTTAATATTAAAACTGGTATTTCCTGTGTAAGTAGATACTATATAAGTATCATAAGTATCTACATTATATTTATTCAAGATCAGTTGTAGAAAGCTGGGTACTTGCGACTCACTGTTTATTTAGACGACACCGTCATATCTCACATATTTCCAAGTAGGTAAGTCCTGTTTCTGGCACTCAAAGGGGAAACTTCCTGTAAAAGCATAAGTATTAAAGTTTTCATTTCAAGAGCGAAATTAACATAGAATGTGTTTATCACGGAGTTGTAAAAATCTCCTAGTAAAAAAATGGAAGAAAAAAACTCTTCAGCGCTTGAAAAAAAGAACGGTTGCATTATTATAACCATGTATCCCGGGAAACTATAATTATGATGAATGACTTCAACTTTTGGTACTGATTATTCAGGTTAAAAGAAAAGTAAACTGAAATGCCAACGTCCTGGCTGAAGAATATCCCACAATGGTACGTAGTTCTGGTTGTTTTGGGAGCTGATTATGAGGACTACTTACATGATATTTAATACGTATCTGTTTAGGCTTAGCTTCCTGCACTCTTCACTGAGCCACCCCCGATAGGAGTAGTACCAGTGAGAGGGAGGGATTCTTTCGACCCTGATCTCCCATTTTCTTGTTGTCCTGTCGGCTGGAGTGAGTTACATAATCCCCGGGGTTCTTCAGAAGTCTCTTCTCCACTATCCTACCGTCTTCAAAGGGGTCACGTCTGACCACTAGGCCGCCGGGGATGGTGTGAAGGGTTCGAGGGACCACCCTCCCATCCCACTGCTTGCTGTCTCTCATTAGGACTGCCTGTGGATTGCCAGAAGTTGTGTATTCTGTTCTTGTATTGTACGCCGCCATTAGATTGACTTTCCACTAGCTTTAAAAACAGGAACTAACTGCTTTGGATGAGAACGGGAAAATGTTTTGGAATCTATACATTTATTTTGTGCTGTGTAGGGATAGTCGGGGACCATGTAGAGTAATTTAATAGTATATTTTCATATGAAGCGGAAACTTGGTGATGTGACATTATAATTTAAAAAATAAAAACAACAACTTTGTTTACATCGCTTTTATTTGCTATATACTTTTGCCGACCGGGTTTCGCCACTACCGTAGCTTCTTCAGGGCAGTATAATACTAAACTATGAACTAAGATACACATGTGTTATAAATTGATAAAAACATGCAAGTGAAGGGCCAAGGGTGGGGGGGGGAGCAGGTACCTGACCAGGAATGGCGTGTGCTTCGTTGAGTGGGAATAATTTAAGGATTGGACTTTAACGATAGAGGGACTCGTCTGATCGTTATAACGGTGGATGCCCTCGAATTTATACAGGCAAAACGTAGATAGAATAGAAAACTCAAGTAAATTGGACTGTATGCTCAGGGTTTTTTCACCTAAGACAATCCGTAGAAACCTTTCTATAGAGGCAACAAAACTATTGATCAACTTCTATGCAGTTTCACATCTCGATTAGTGTAACGGCATTTATTCCAGCATACCTAAATAAGAAACTGAATTGGATCTCTAAATATTCGCACTTTTCAGAACACCTTCGTAACCTTTACTATATCAAATGCCCCGAAAGAATCCAGTAAAAACAGTGCTGGATGGTATTTAAATCCAGCGATGAAATGGCCTGACATCTCCGAACTATGCGTTCTGGAAAACATCGGTCTAAATCAGTCACTTAGATCAGCATCATCATCGGCTATCGGGAGACTGGTAGAACCTAAACGCAAGCCTATATATTTTAACACGGCATCACGTTCATTGGTCAAATGCATTGTACATATAGTTTGGTGTTACATATCGATGAACCGGGAATGCAATTTATTGGCCATAAGTAGTAATAATAGATCGTCTAGTGATAAGATAGATTATTGAAACAAAAAGCATTTATGGAGCACCCTTGAGGTGATTTCTCACAAAAACGACGCTATACAAATCATCCAAATATTTTAATTATTACAAGAGACTTCCTTGACTATATTATTTATTATGAATAAATATATAAAAACGTTAGCCATAGGTAACTTGCCCATGGGTATCTATCTACTTATCCACTAGTTTATTTACCCCGGGACATTATTTTTTTTTTTAATTTCCAATAAACCCAACTTGTTGATTTATGAAACCATTTTCCTCAGAGAGCTTTTAATTTCCTATATAATGGAGTAATATTGTCAGAGCGCGGGTTAAGCTTGACTCGACGCGCGGGTTAAGTTTTGTCGAAACACAATTTACCCGACTGTCGCTGATCATGTTTTTCAATAACAATCAAATACCACGTCGCATAAACTTTGGTATGTGTACAGTAGTGTACAGGTTTCGAATAAACTGTTTTTTTTTCACCAATTTTAACTAGATAGGTAGAAATATTTAAAAAATATATGCATTGCATATTAGTAAAATTCAAATAATCTGGATTATCACTTTTAAAAATACGAATTTTTCGAACTACATATTATCCGAAATGCAATCCCAAATTGACATTGTGTAGATCTAGGTACAGATTCGTGCAAAATTATGGTCAATTCAGTAACTTTTTCGGGAAAATCGCGCCACGTGGCTGATATTAGACTCAATGACGATCTATCTCAAATTACGTAGAATTATTATTATTCTGATCTGGGTCGTAGCGTCGTAGGTCAAAGTAGAATAAATTTACAGATAATAAGTAATTAGATAGATAAAATTAAGCAAGAAAAGAAAAGGACTAATGTCACTTTCTAGGTTTTCTTCTTTTATTCTTCATCCTGGTCTAATTGTGACGATTGCCGTCTTCCTATCCCAAGTTTTTCTCAAAGATTATTTTCACAATAAATGGAAGAAGGCCATATTGCAATATGCAGTAGGTACCTACGTATTTCTCATGATTGTGATTATTAAAAAACTTTAATTATTTTTCATAATATGAAAAACCTAATACTCAGGAGTTGGCATTCTACAATATGTCCGCATTTCAGAAGCCTTCATTCTTGACAATGTGGAGTTTTTAATTCCAGACCTTTGAATGATAATATGTGCATCGTCTTTGTTTCCACGGAAAGCCTTTCATCGTTGTTTGACTTGTATTTGAGTCCCATTGCCATCGTCAATTTTTTTTATTCATTATTTAAGCCTCCAGGGGGCTTTTACATATAACCACATCCTTTTTAAATCACATGTAAATTAAAAAAAAAAAAACATACATCAAAGTTTATTACAATTAAAATAAGAATAAACTGCACCAAGGCTAAAAATACGCAAGAATAAAAAGGAACAGAAAAAAAAACAATTTTTACAAAATTCACAAAATCCACAAAGCCAATGTTAATATTAATAACAAATAAGCAATGTAAATATATGCAATTAACAATAATTTACAACTAAGCTAACTTTTCCAAGTTCAGATTATTTTCAAATACATCCATATCATTTGAGTATTTGTTACCAATACTGTGTAAGCGTTGAATTGTCTAACAATCCAAGTACCTACCTTTTTTTATTTTTGAAGGAAGCCAGCATTCCCGGGTTACGAATAACCTGACAATATTTTAAAATCTCCTACTACCATCACAGTAAGCAGAAGACGTTGCTTGTGATGGAGGACTTAGCCGGCTTAGGAATTGAATGCACGACGCCCGAGTGGAACCCAAACACGATGCCAACTCAGCCACTGACCGGTCATACCTGCTTCAAATAATTTTCCTGCTCGTAAGGTTTACCGAGTCCTTGAATAACAGTTAATTAATAGTTTTATTTTACCTACTTTAGGTGCACGCATCTTCTTTTGTAGAAAGGTTATCTAAAGGGCTTCTGTCCTTCTGTTTTGACCCATTAAACCTGCCAATTTAGCACTTCGCATCATTCGAGATCAACGCTCCATCGATGATTTAGCTTCCCTGGTGGTCTCTTATATACTTCTGTTCTCCAAATGAGCACCGTATTCCACCAACATTTGCGTTACTTCATGGTGTGCTCATACCATTATTATTCAGGCATGTCCATGACATGGGATTTATATCCATCAGTGGCGTGCATTGCTCTATAACTAAGGGTAGGCTGCAGTATAATCGATTGTAATAGCTTATTATTGAGTGTTTTGGTGGCCTGGAAACAGTGGGGTGCGCTCCATAAAGATTGAAAAGCTGTCCATACCCTAAGAAAAATTAACAACAAAAACAGATTAAAGGTTGTGAAAAAATACGACGAATTTCGGATCAAAATGAACGCTCATTTATTCAGTTGGTAACAACAATCAGCGGAAACTTATATTAAAATGGCCATTTTCTAATATTCAATGCACAATTCATATCCGAATATCTCAATCTATCTTTGCACGCCACTGCCTGAAATATACCGTTTTTATTTATGTATTTTATGGGTCGTCGTAAAAAAATTATTAAAAAAGAGGAAAATTTGTGGGAAAATTTTAATTTTTCCAAAAATTAGAGGAGTCTTTAAAGCCACAATATTTTTTTAAGGTAGGCACTGCTTTTCAGTCTTCATGGACTGCACACCACTGGTATCCATTTATGTATTTTACGGTCCAGCAGATTTATTATAATCGTGTTTTTCTACATGGCACGTAGAAAATTCTCTGACCTAAACATATTACTCAGCTGTAAGTTCTCTTTGATCTCATAGTCTACTTTAACTACGTCGCCGTTTTGGTAATAAGTAATTATTTGGATTTCATCAAGTTTATCTATGCCACGCTCAACTACTAAAGAAATATCGTTTACCTATTAGCTCATTTCGAGTTTAATGACCACTTTTTAGTACAATGAAGATTTTGTGATTAGTTCAGAAAGGCTGAAAAACTGTGGCTACCCTTAGAAAAAAACGAATCAAAATAAATAATTGAAAAAACTGCAATACATTTCTGATCAAAACGTATTTCTGCATATGTTTTTGTAACAATCTTTCTAGAACGATTGTGACTAAAATTGTTTCCGTTTAACAAATTTATTATTTTAGGTGCAACCTGCCTTATAACAATACATTTGACTTCCTCTGTCTGTTTTTGGGGGGATACATAATGTAAAGCCATGCATCCGCATGTCTAGTAATTTTTGTACAAATAATTTTTTTCGTTTTTTAATTGGTGACATAATGTTATCCCTCCACTAAAAGTTTTAACCTTTTCATAAATTAACAGTATTTTTGGTTTCCGACACTACCACTTTGTTAAATGATAACATGAAAAAAATGTTTTTTTTGCGGTGCCACGGTGAAGATAAAAATGAATAAACACATATTTGAATGAACAAAAATTATTACCAACCAATCATCTCGAATTAACATTTATGAACGTGTTATTATACTATTCCATTTCCTACTGTTTTATCAATTAGTGTGTCTTTTGTGAGAATTCCCAACCACTGGGTACATCTATATTATTAAATAAAACAAATATTTTAAAAAATTGTGACAGCCTACCTTTGGTCATAGAAAAATGCACGCCACTGATGGGTAGGCACATGACCCCATGACATGATTATATACTGAGTTGTGAAGGTGTTATTTTGCAATAGTTATTACAATGTAGGTACGAAGAAACGAAATGCATATTTTGTCTTTGATTTCCTCTCATTCCAGTCTCCCCTTCCTCTCCACGCCACCTGAATATTGGATGAGCAACTTAATAAAGTAACCCCAGGGCAATCACACGCACGCACGCACATGCGCTGCATGGGTAGCTAAAATCCTCCATACTACACTAACTGCATCCTGGGTGCTGGGTGCTGGGTGCTGGGTGCACCCCTGTGTTGTAATATGTTATCATTACGTAGGTACCTAAGTAGGGTATGTAATATCATGAAAATTAATAGTTTTATTTACATTCCGCGATCAACTTTCTGTTGATGATACCAGACCACATCAAGACAATTGATATTTAACAAAATTTCCATCGTTGTACATTCCAAAATATAACTTCTACCTACCTACATCAAATAAATTATGATGTATATTGTGTAATGCATAAAAAAACGTTGTTAATTAACATTTGATGGGTAGACACATTTGTAAACAATTAGAACATTACCAGGTTGGTTTTTCTACGATGGAATAATTTATTTTTGTTTACTAAAAGATTTCACTGAATTTAAAGGTTATTTAACATTGCGAAAATGTATGTCTAAACTATGGCATGCATGTTTTCACCATCAATTACCTAGTGTTCCATCTTCCATCCCTCATCCATTTCCTGTTGTCCCATCCTCCTCTCCATAATTGCATATCTTTGATATCCTTTAATCTGTGGTCATCAAAAGTCATAAACGATCTAAAATCTTATTAAGTTGTAACAATAATTTCAGGACTGAGTCATTCAAATATTCTCTTGTACCTAGACTTCACGCAGAAGGTAATACATTTTCAGACATAGTAGATATGTTCAACTGCTCGGAATACAAATACAAATAGACGATTATTGCATACATCTTCAACAATTATTAAGATATGTGTCTAGAGTATAAGTATCAGTGAATGTGAGGTATGTTTTGAATATTCGCTTATGTAGCTAATTATTTGCAATGGTACGTACACTATGTTATTCCTGCATTTGTTCGTGAGCAAATGAAATATTTAGTTGTTGTATTTCATGAAGGCTAGCTATTTTATCTATCTACCTACTGTGATGTGTTTTACACCTGTGTGACTATTGTAATAAAAAATATATTTAAAATAAAGGTCGTATATAATATAATAAATAAATAAAACTGCAACCCAAATTATCATATTATAACTCAATTTAATAAATAATTTTCTTAAAACATGATGTCACGTCAAAGCACCAGTCGCACTACACCCCAAACATGCTCAAACAACACACACCTCCAAAGAAACCATTTCCTTTTTATTTCCTCTTTCTCTGATGTCCTGATACGCACCACTCCCTCGGAACAAATTATGCCCTCAACACACACTCACCCTCGCTCAAAAGCCCTCACCCTATACATATACACCACTCATACATACACAAAACTGATAATTCCTCGGGGGACAATAAAATGACTGCGTGATGCAAACAGGTCAAAAAACCAACCCTTAGTCAAAATGCTACAGTATTTATAAACTTTACATCTGATGAGGCAGTTATGTATATTATTTATTTTTACATGCGGTCTTCATTTTACTAGACACATTTTTGTGAATGCTAAGGAATGTACAGAATGCAATATTGCATTTCGTTGCTATCATGTTTTAGAACAAAAAGGGGGATTTCTTTTGGATGCCATTGCCTAACACAAGGGTCTTTTGAAATGCTTGTTCCATTAGTTACCTTCATTTTCACAGATCAACATTCCAGAAAAGATTTTTATATTTATTTAGTTCATAAATTATTATTGGGTTTATCCGTGCTCTTTACGGATTTTATCATAATATAATCGGTGCTTTAAAACAATATTTCTCCATCAAAAATACATTGATACAGCATTGAATTATTTTAAGTGTAAGTAGTATTTAATTGCTCAATTGTTATACGAGTATGTTCATCGCGTGCTGGCGAAGGTCTTTATGTTTAACGCGGATTTTATTGTTGCTATTTATTTGTAAATTACGTATGAACATAATATTTTTCCGTCAATGAGCACGGACTGAATGAACACGCCCATGATGGAGACATGAAAATTCGAAATAATTAGTTGTTCATTTTAAAATCATTTTGTAATCCTATATTTTTTTAAGGAGAGCTCCAGAATAAGGAAATTATGTCCCACTAAAAAATCTTTAACATGAAATTTCTGCGTCACTTTTTAAATTGAACAAACAAATAAAAAATTATTTAAAATAATTTACTTATTTTTCATAACTGTGGGATTTCAACAGTGACGTCCTTGCCAAACGTCACTGAGAAATAGCATTTTGTCTTGCTTACACCTTATTAAGAAAGGGACAGTAAATACCTAAATACGGTCATCAAATGAGAATATTCGTAAAATTTTAACATTTAATCGGAAAGTTTTGCAATGTGTCCTTCATTAGAAAATTTAAAAAAAAATCTCATTTTTACTTGAATTTCCATATCTGAAGTTGAATAACGAATCAGAAACATGCTGTATGCAAGCAATTCATCTGTGTGTGTTGCTATCTACCAAATGTTTAGAATAAGGTGGATTTATTTTATTTATTGTGTTCAAGTTTAATTTGTAGAACTCCACATTAATTTAAAAAAAAATTTAATGTTAACCATTACTATTCAAATCAAAAAACGGTTTAGCAGATCTTTTTTACGAATAAAATATTTTTTTGGATTTATTTTAAGCCAAGAAAGAGCGTTCGAAGTGAATACCATTAAATCCGTAATAATTATGGGTCGCTTACAAAAATGACATTTTTAAATAAATGTGTTGTTCTTTTGTTTGAAGTGTGGTCTTACTTAGTCTAATGGCTTGGCTGCCTTTCATAAAAATAGAGCACAGCGGTGACATTGTATTGTGAGGTGGATTGCGGGCAATAAAAACTTCAAAGGCAATAAAATAATAACCGTTTTACGAGGAGAATCTGAACAAAAGATGGAGCTGGAACTAGTTCATAAAATTTTATGCACTTTCCCAAAGGCGGAACGATAAAAGTTTTTCGCCGATTGCGGAATTTATAAAAACTAATTAGTGTTGAAACTATGCCACTATAAATACATGTTTGCATACTAGCTGTTCAACATTTCAGAAAGAGGTAAACGAATTTTCACCACTTGGAAAACTTTTGTGAATACGTGCCGATTTATCCAACAACTTTATTTTTAGTTTTATTATTTTAATTTTTTTTTTTTAATATTAATACCGCACAAGAGTCCCAACTGCTCCCAACCGTCTGGAGCCAGTGAGACTATGGCATTCCGAATTGGGGAATGTTGTGAGGCTGAAGATATTGGGGAGGAGAAGAAGGAGCGAAAGAGGAAGGTGGGGAAATACCTGGATATTCAGATCTGGTCACCAAACACGGCTAAAGGCCATTTCAAGCAACGTTTCAATTCTGAATGGTGGTCTTTCACCAGGGCGATACTGAGAGTATCTTCCACTCTGGAACGTACGCAAATATACTATATATTATTTTTAATATATAGTATATTTGCGTATAATTCTTAAGTCATGCGGCAGTTCATTCCAGGCTTTAGGTCCTGACACTCCGAAAGCACGATCACCGAACTTAGTATTAGGTGTGCGCTTTGGTTCCTTCAACCTGCTGATAGCTGATGACGCTGCTGACCTAAGGGTGGACTGCCGTGAGTTGGTATTTTCGGGAATACACAGTTCTGATAAGTAAGCCAGAGCCATTCCGTTAAGTGACTTAAATACCATCCAGCAGAGCTTGAACTGGATTCTTTCAGGACATTTGAGCCAGTGGAGATTTTTGAGATGCTCTGAAATGTGAGAATATTTAGATACGCCTGTGATAAGTCTTGCTGCAGCGTTGAATACTGATTGTAATTTATTAATTTGGTATTTGGGGAGACTCGCATATATTCCGTTGCAGTAATCTAGACGTGACACAACGTACGAATTGACAAGCAGTTTAGTTGCCTCTGTTGGCAGGTTTTTCCGTACTGCCTTTATTTGCCTCAATTTAAAGAACCCTGTATTTACAGTTCTGTTTACTTGACTTTTAAGGGAAAAGTCTGCATCCAGATTGACACCGAGTAATTTAACACACGTCTTCGGAGTAATGTCACTTCCTGAAATATTTATTGGGGAGTTATAAATGATATGCTGACGTCTGCTTGTGGCGGTCCAGAGAAACTCAGTTTTTGACGGATTCAGCTTCAGTCTATTTGAGGTCATCCAGCGAGTTATTGCTCTAGACACTCAGTTATGCGAGTTTTTAGTCTGTCTATTTCTCCTGGTAAGCAGTAGAAATAAACTTGCTGTTCGGTAGCATAGCCGTGGGGTTGAAGACCAAACGATTCTATTATTTTAGCTACATCATTTGTGAAAATGAATGATGTGAACAGCAGAGGGCCCAGAACGGACCCCTGGGGTACTCCGGATGAAAGGGTTGCATATTTTGATTACTTTTGCCCCATCTTCACTGCTTGTAAACGATTGGTTAAATACGATGTCAGCCAATTCTTAAAGCCACAGTTTAAACCAAAGGATTCTTCTAAACGTGTGATAAGGAAATCGTGGTCAATCGTATCAAAAGCGGCACTCATGTCTAAGATTGAAAGAAGTGCCAGCTTACCCGACTCTATGGCCAGAGTTATATCCGACAAAACGCGTAGTAATCCAGTTTCCGTTGAGTGGAACCTTCTGTATGCAAATTGATATTTAGTTAACAATTTATTTGAATTTAAGTGACTTATTATCTGTAAAGCAGTAATTTTTTCTAAGATTTTAGATATCAATGGAAGATTTGAAACGGGTCGGTAATTTTAAAGATCTTCAGCGTCCAATTGCGGTTTTTTTAATAATGGAGTTACAACAGCTGCTTTTAGTGATTTTGAAAATCACCAATGTTAAATGACTTATTAAAGAGTTGAACTAGGAAAGGAGCTAATTTGTTGCAACACTTCTTTGGTAACCATGTTGGTATAGGATCGAGTGCACACTGTTTGTTCGGTGAAGCGAGTATTAACTTCATTAATCATTAATATTGACCAATGAAACAGCGTACGGGACATAGATTCCGGCCGCTTCACAGCGTGGGCCCGCTACGCGATGACCCGCCATCATTCCTAATCCAGACACAGAGCCTTCAGCTGCGTGCGGTGTGCCTTGGGCACGTAACCGCCCGCTATTGCATCAGTACTTTATAAACGCCTTGCTACCTCTGCATTGTACATAAATATTAAAGCCAGTTACCGGCAAGGACTCGCTGTGTCCTGTCTGCCATGGTATCCAGAGTCCCTAGTCTGCACATTTAACACCAACGGAATCGTGACTGCTGCCGTCGACCGCCATGTAAGCAGATTTGAAATCACCGTCTTGTATGTGCTGTTAATAACTGTGCCCTTCGAATAAGATGTCAGGTTGGAGATCCATCAGAGAGAGATTATTAGGAATCAGATTAGATACTGCCCTTTGTTGTGAATCCCGTATGTAATTTACCTGCCAATGTTTTGTCCTGTAAATAAACCCCTAATAGAAAGCACACATCTCATCATTCGAGTAGTTAGTTACCTTTCCCCGACATAAGGCTGCGGCCGGCCTTCGACTTTGAGATAGGAGATGAGATGCCCTACCACACACAGCTAACCACAGTGAAACCTGAGATCAGCCCTGCTTCTGGCCTCGAGGTGAGTTAAACTGCCTTCATTTTCCTCACTCTTTTTCCTCCTATCTTAACAATGTTGCTGCTTCGAGGGGCCTCACCCCATTGCTCTTAATACTGACGCCAAGTGGTTGGTTTCTAGTCAATTTATGTCATGCTCTTAACACTGGCGACCAACGTGGATGTTGTCGAGTCCATCTTTTCCCCCTTGTAATACTGGCGGCCAACTTGGGGGCCCATCCTCTCCTCCTTCCTTACACTGTCTAGTCATTCTCTCCTTTTCCCCTTTGTAACAATTTGAAGTCAAAATACTCACCTAAACCTAGTGATCTTTTTTTCATCGAAAAGTATAGTAAATATCTAGTACGGATTATAAGAAATTTATTTATTTTTGTTTTACATTCCAGATTTTTACATTCCAGATTCCAGTGGCGAGTCAGGTATGAATGACGATGGGGTGAATGTTCCCAAAATTAGCATGGATGAAATTAAAAGATCAATTAGATGTATGAAGAATGGTAAGGCTGTTGGTTTCGACAATATTGCTGCTGAATACTTTAAAGGAAATAGCCGTATAATTTTCACATGGTTATGCAAACTTTTTAACCAGTGTCTAGAGGAGGGTTACACCCCATTAGATTGGAGAAGGGCTGTGATCATGCCTCTATACAAAGGTAAAATATCACGCATGGAATGTGGAAATCACAGGGCTATGAGCCTGCTAAGTTCAGTTGGTAAGCTGTATGGTAGGATATTGATTGAAAGGGTACAATTGAAAACAAAGGATAAAATATGGGATGTGCAAGGCGCATTTATGAGTGGAAGGGGGTGCATGGATCAGATTTTCTCGTTGCGTATGCTCACAGAGAAGTTTCTGGCAAAAAACAGAAACTTTTCTGTGCTTTTGTAGATCTACAAAAAGCATACGACAGAGTTGACAGGAAAAAGTTATGGAAGGTGTTGTCTAAGTATGGTGTGAATACAAATCTTATACAGGCAATCGCATCGCTGTACGAGGGAAGCGTTGCATGTGTTAGGGCAAACGGTGATTTTACAGGTGGTTTGACATCACAAAAGGTGTTAAGCAAGGCTGCGTAATGTCACCGTGGTTATTCAATCTATACATGGATAATTGTATGCAAGAATTGAAAGAGATGGGCCTGGGCGCGAAAATGAGTAGTCTGCAAGTATGTTGTCTGTTGATGCGGTGCTGATTGCTAACAGTACGGAAGATCTACAGTCCCTCGTATCTAGGATGAACGAAGTATGTATGATGAATGAGCTAATGATGAATGTAAATAAGTCCAAAGTCATGGTGTTTGAAAGAGAGAGTACGAAAACAGTATGCAATATAGTTGTGAATGATGAATACTTGGAGCAGGTTGATGAGTTTGTATATTTGGGAAGTATGTTTACGAGAGGTGGAAAGACTGATATTGAAAGAAGGGTGAATGCAGGAAACTCCATTAACGGAGGACTGAACGCGGTTGGCGCAAACAAAAAGTTGTCCACAGCGAAGCTAGCAGTCCACAATGGAGTGCTGATACCAACCTTGATGTATGGCAGTGAGGCATGGAACTGGCAGAGGAAGGATGAAAGTAGACTGAATGCTGTAGAAATGAGATCTCTGAGACGAATGTGGTAAAACCATGTATGATCGAGTGAAAAATGTTGAGATTCTTAAAGAATGCAAGGCTGATGTAAGCGTAGTGAGCAAGATTAAGAAAGGGATGCTTAGATGGTTTGGGCATGTAGAGCGAATGAACGAAGAAAGGAGTGTAAGGAGAATATATGACGTGAATGTGAATGGAAGAAGAAGCCGGGGACGCCTGAGGAAGACATGGCACGATCAAGTGAATCAAATACTCGAGTCGGGCCATGTCAGAAGGAATAACAGAAAAGAATGTATGAGGCGTTGTATGAATGTGAATGAAGCAAGAAGTGTATGCCAAGATCGAGTTGTTTGGCGGTCCGTCCTCTCTGCCTACCCCTGCGGGGAAACGGCGTGATGGTTAGTTAGTTAGTTAGTTAGTTACATTATGATATAAAGGCCATTAAAGGAAATAATTGTTCGCGATTTTAGAAGCACCTTTAACAATTATTTGGGGGCTAACGGTGAAGTAAAAAAAAGTATTACCCCCTCAACTTTGAAAATATAATGAAATATAAAAATAAAAAAAAAAATAAGTCGGGCCATGTCAGAAGTCGGAATAATAGAAGAGAATGTATGAGACGATGTATGAATGTGAATGAAGCAAGAGGTGTATGCCAAGATCGAGTTGTTTGGCGGTACGTCCTCTCTGCCTACCCCTGCGGGGAAACGGCGTGATGGTTAGTTAGTTAGTTAGTTTAAAAATAAAAAAAAAAATAAAATAAAATAAGAATTATTATAATTTAAAATATCGACCGGAATATGTTTTTTTTTAATGTTTTGTTTTTGTATTTTTATTTACGTTATCATATTTACTTGGAAAATATGATTCTTAAAAGAAAAACGATTAACCCGAAATACGATAATTTTCTAAGTTGCATCTAAAATTATAAAAAAAAAATTTTTCATGGCCTTATACTTCATAATTTAAAACAAAAATAAATAAAATACTTCTCATAAATTCTAGATATTTACTAAATCTTTAATTAAAAAAAATTCAGTTTGGATGGGTATTTTGGCCTCAAATCCAAAATTATTTTATGTATGAAACAGGCAGCGCGGCCATTCCTCTTAAAGGCTTTATTTTCATATACTTATTTTTTAATTTATGTTTTATGTGTCATGTATCATTCACCTACTATCTTATTATTATTTTATTTTTAAAACTTTTGTACATATTTTGTATATTTTTATAACTGTTGTATCTATATTGTTGTATCGAATGTGTGGGACTGCACTAACCTCTCCACATGCCGGAATAAACATTTATTATTGTCATTAAATGGCAGTCGTACAAAATTGGTGCAAGACGATCAAAAGCTCAACTTACACCAAGCTTCTGGTTCTTAAACCACTCTTCTGCAATATTCCAATTTTGAAGTTACGATACTTTACTTAGGAGGGGTCGATATTCCCGTCACTGAAATTTAACACCTCATGGGCACAACATCATTACACGTATCTAGGGAAAAAAATACTTCAACAGTCTATCGGAAAACATCAGAAAAATTGAAGACGACAAGTGCCTAACAAAAGCAATTGAAGAACTGCTCAATGTAAAAATAACAAAATGATAAAATTATCTTTTAAATTTGTACTAAATATACATATTATAGCCCTGTTCATCATGTTAACTATGTATTCTTATTTTTATTATCACGTTTACTTCCTACAACAAACTCAGGAGACAGTTCTCTTCTTTGGCGTAGTAATTCTTTAAAAATTTATAATGTATTCTATTATTTCCATTACATGTTCAATCTGTAACAATTGTTATAATTAAATAAATAAAAATATTGTTTTCTTTCCAAATGGGCCCTGTTATTCCTGTCACAGTCTACTAATTAATAGTATCCATCCACGAAATTAAATACTCATATCATCAGTGGCGTGCATTCCATAAAGGCTAAAAATCTGCGCCCACCCTAAGAAAAATTAAAAAAATTCAAAGGGCGACAAGTTTTTAATCAAAGTATTTTTTTCCGTGAATTTAGAAAGGAACTTGTACTATAAGCGGAACATGATAATAAAATTGTCATTTAAAAATATTCAATGCATAATTATAATACCCGAACTTGAAAACCGCACACAGCCTACCTTTGATAATAGAGCAATGCAAGCCACTGCATATCATATCCAATATATCCATACGACCAACCAGAGGCGGTACAAGGGTTGAACGGCCGGGGAACCGTTATCAGCCGGCAAAAAAGCACGAAACAATTGACAAACAAATTCAATCAATTGTGTTCTAAAAATATTCAGTCAATCTCCAAGTAACGTTTTGGTGACTGGAGAGATAGAAGTGTGTTGTGAGCGTGTCTGTGTGCCCTAAGTAATTTCAACTTTTCGCCAATTTTGGGGAAATTGATAAAAAAATTTAATTATCGACATTTTTATGGTGATTTTAGTTTAAATATTGCCACGAATCGATTACACGGCACGTTGTATGCCCACCGAATACGTAATGTATTATTAGAAAAAGATGAGAAGTAATCGATTCTAGAGAGGAACGGCTGCGCTACCTGTTTCATACATAACTTAATTTTGGATTTGAGCCCAAAATACCCATCCAAACTGAATGATATGTATTTTTTTATTAAAGGTTTAGAAAATATCAAGTATGGATGAGAAGTATTTTATTTATTTATTTTTCTTAAATTATGAAATACAGACCATGAAAAAAAGTTCATTATTTTTGATGCAACTTTAGTAAAACTTTTTTTTTTACATGATAATAATAATAATAATAATCGGATGATTTTTATAGCGCCGTTTTTGTGAAAAATCACCTCAAGGGCGCTGTACAAATATTACTTCCTATTCTTATATTATTCTTATATTACATCTATTCTACGAATTTATTTTTTATTTTTGCACATTTATTTTCTCTTTTTGGACAGGCTATCATTACACATTATTTATAGACCATATAAAGAGATGCAGTTACATTATCAAAACTAAATACGGATTGGTCTAAGTTTTCATACATGTTAAATTGATAAAAAAGAAGCTAACTGTATTTATTCCTTACGATATATTGCAAGACGCTAACACAAATGACAGAGTGATTGTTTCCATTATATTCAAGAATGTATTTAAGCTAAGACAATGAATTATTATCCATATATTTTTAGGATAAATAACACAGAATACTCATAAAAGGGGTGAGCGGCGGGGGAGATGGTGGCCGGGGGGATTGATCCATAGGCCCATAAAAACCTTCTTTGGCTTGGTAACGCTCCTGACATCACCGATAGCCATCAAATAATTGTTAAAGGTGCCTCTAAAATTTCTTTTAATGATCTATATTTCATAATGTAAAATAAAAATAAATAAATTACTTCTAATCCTTACTAGATATTTACTATACTTTTTGATGAAAAAAGAGATCACTAGCTTTAGGTTATTATTTTGACTTCAAATACAAAATTAAATTTTGGATGACACAGGCCGCGCAGCCGTTCCTCTTGATGACTTATTAGTAGACACTGAAAAATTCGCGTTATCGCATTTTTACACAAAAATCCTGACCCGAAATTCGCAATTTACGGGAAAAATAATAATTCATGCGATAATCTGGTATTTAAAAATAAAAAAAGTAATACTGGACGTTCTAAATATTTCTTTGTCCATGGTTTTGAAAAGCTATTCAACCCATAAAATGGAACGCAGTGAACTTTATATTAAAAATGCAGCGTACTGTCATTATTATTTTTATTCGATTTTCGGGAAAAATATATTAAAAAAATATGTATTAATAATAAAAAATAATAATATGTTATTAAAAAAAGGTAAAAAAATAATAAAAATAGAAAAAAATACAAATTAAAAAAAAAATACAAAAAGTGGATACACCACTTTTATTGAAAAATATTAAAAAGAATCCTAATATCGAATTTTTTTGTAAAATACCACCGTTTTTGATGAAAAATAACACAATTTTCCTAAAAATAATGCGAATTTCAAGAAAAAAATACCACTTTTCCATAAAAAATAACGCGAATTTCAACGAATTTTTTCAGGTCCCCCTATTCATTAGTAATTATATATAAAAATTTTAATGTTGCAGGGTTTTTTCTTCTTCTTTATTTACCTTGATAACAAATATAACAATGGTGTTTGCTCTCCCTATCGTATTGGAAGGAGTTCCCGTATCTAGATGTTATGGGTTATGTATTGAATTATAAATCGCCCTCAAATAATAATAATAACAAAAACAAATATTGAATCGCTGTTTCTAAAAGTTAATTCGTGGATTATTTCTAAGGATACGTACAATTCTACTCAATACAGAAAATGATATATTTGGATGTCTTGCCAATCCATAAATAAAAGAAACGTAAAACAAAACCTTTTTCCTTTTCCTGGGACTTCAGTTTTAAATAAAATATACGGAAGTGGCCAACAGAGAATGAATTTAACATAAAAAGGTCGTCCCTACCTAATGTTTCTATAATACTAATGTTTCAAATAAACGCAACATTTTTATTTCGTGCCTTTTAACTAGTAAAATTTATTGATTTCCTCTATCTCACCGACAAGTAAGTCTTGATAACTTAAGAATCCAACGAAAAGAAGTTAAAATTTAGTACACATTGCAAAAAAATCATCCACAGTAACGAATGATAAATTTAGAGGGTGTATTTGAATGTTTCCTTTGACTAAGTCACATGGGACTGCTAAGTTTTTCGGTCGAACCGATCCAGGACATTATTCGCATCCCTTGTCAAGGGCGGCTGATCCTATATCCAATTTGAGGATGAAATAAACGTGTACATTTTTACACCCTGTCACGGCCGAGGGGAGTATTGCAGGGGGTGGGGGAGGGGCGAAGAGGGGAGGGTGGGGGCTAATAGGCTTACACGTGCTGCCCTCAGACGTGAAGCGGTGATTTATGGTCAACACAGGATATTTGCGACTTAATCCCATCAAAACATTTTGATGCACAACTTATGACAACAATAGGGTAGAATAAATTATTATCATAAAACATAATCTAATTCGATTGAGTTAAAAAATAATATACCTCATAAAATTGTAGTTTCTTTTTTATTACTATACTTATGTACGAGAGGCGTGCTATTTAATTTTAAAAAATACAGGGTTATTTAAAATGGAGGACTCAATTTCGCACGTTTTCTTCTGATATACGCGATCAGCCCGGGCTTTTGCCTTTACAGTGACATCCAGTTTGTTCAAATTGGTAATACCTTTACAGTGACATCCAGTTTGTTCAAATTGGTAATACCAACGACAAATGCTCTTTCTAGTTAGAGGTTAAATGTTTAAATGGAGATGAAAGGTACGCTGCACTGCAGTTGGCAACTCAGTTTTACAAAACTCACGAATACAGAAAAAATTGTGCTGCATAGTAGCCATTTTACTCACAACTGTCGCGAAATGGCTGCAATGATTAAACATTTTTCACATATTTATACTTTACAGATTCTCCTAAAATTTTTAAGCTTTCAGATGTTATGACAATTAGACAACTTTATGCTAAATTTGCAATCCTTCATCTCTTCAAATCTAATCTTCATATTCCCCTACAATCCCAATAAATTATTTTAACAAGATCTTCAACAAACCACACCCATAATATCACATTAAAATATACCACCCGCTGACAAAGACATTTTAAATACTAGGCAATTACACTATATAATCACATGCCTACGTCTTTAAAACAAAGAGAGAATACACCAACACATTTAATAATACGTAATATTCTCGATCTGGATAAAATCAAAAGGAACAAATTTTTTCCATAACTTAATTATACCAAATCAAACATAACAATATTTACATTAAATATAAATAATTATTTTGCATATTATACATTTTTTTTGTTTATTTTTGTTATCTCGTATAACCATTCCACAATAAGACTATATCATAAATACGTGAACACCTCAGTACAGGTTCTTATAGTGAGGCGTTCACGATACGCTATTATATATTAATAATTTACAGTACATACACATCTTTCTATATAATATTCTATAAATTGTCTGATAATAAATAGAATTTTATAAATATTTCCTTTTCCTACATTAAAAAATTCCAATGGTAAACCATCCAATGGACGGGGGTCAAAAAACGTTTATTTTGAAGACGGGGAACAGATAAGGATTATGCAACATTTCCCTACTTTACAGTGTAATTTACAAGTGCGAAAGCTGCTACCCCAGAAAACAGTAAGATTGTCTTCAGTTAATCCAATCCTCAAAAGTACTCATTGCTCATATCGGGGTCTTAGATATTCGCTAGTTATTTACTAAGGTCACGTGCTAAGTATGGAAAAATAACCAACTGATGGCTCCACAACATCAAGAACACACCCGCTTTTCATCAAACGTGGAATGCGTGGTCCCTAAAACTAGAATAACATTCGCTCAACAACAATTCTGGTTCATCACTCCTAAAATATACAATGCACTGAGCACCGATATAAAGTCAAATGATAATATACATATATACCCCTCTATACTATCGGCGTTCAATATTAATAATAATAATTGGATGATTTGCATAGCGCCGTTTTTTGTGAAAAATCATACCGAGGGCGCTGTATTTATCATTATTATGTACAATCAGATACAAAAACATACTTAACTGGCAGGTCACTTCAGATTAACACGTTATTTTATAAAGTTTTAGCCTGGAAAGATACGATTTTGATCACACAGGACACGACACAATATTCGAAACACTGTGCTGTGTATGATATAGCAGTTACTATTTTATTCTTATTTGTTATTGATATTATATTTATTAGAATGTTAGTGGCTAAGGAAGATTTACCGAAAAAACCAAAAAAATGCTACACAAGGTTTAACTGAAATTTTCGGCTTTATTTATTTATAATAATAATAATAATAATAGTTGGATGACTTGTATAGCGCCGTTTTTGTGAAAAATCACCTCAAGGGCGCTGTACAAATAGTTCTTAACTAATTATGTACAGACAGATACAGAAAAACATACTTACCTGGCAGGTCGCTTCAGATGAACACAGTTTTAGAAAAATATGTTTATAAATATGTATTTATGGTTATTTAGAATGTCGAAGACTATGAAAAGTTTAATTCTGTAAATTACTACAGGTAGGTACTAACCGGCTAGCTTAGCTACGTATGTAAATTGGGTATGCGTCTGTACCATTTATTGATATGACTTTCCGAAAAGTTGAGTTTTAAGCTTCGCTCTGGAGCAACATTGCTAACATTGGATATTTGAAAGGGGACGAGCTTTTAAAGAATACATGAGTTCCTAATACCCTTTAAAAAATAAATTAATCTTCTTCCATTTACTTTCATATAATTAAATTCATATAAAACAATGTGACTATAAACATGTACTCTACTAGGTGGGTACCATGATTAACCAGCATTGGTAATTTTGTAATTTATGGTTTTTTTCTTCATATAAATATTTTTATTTTTATTAAATAATTTAATCACTGAAGAAGATAATATTAACATAACCTTAATGAAACATGAAACCGAAAAAAAACATCAGAAAATAAAAAGATATCAGTCGCATCTGGGACTCGCACCCAGGACCTCTGTCTGAGAGATCAGTTCAATTTACGTCATCTTCATCGATATCATATCTCAAATTCAAGACTATGTCATTATCATCCTCTGTTTTTAATCTCATATTATCGGCAGCTATCTTTATGATGATCGCAAAGTTCTTCACGAACACAACTGCAACCTAGATAGTGTCTCGGATAAATATCCGATTTTTTATTTACATGAAACATCTATATTATCTTCTTCAATGATTCAATATTACAATGAGGTTTTTAAAAAACTTCAATAAAATAATTAAAAATTAAAATAATTTATTTGTATTTTTTTTTTAATATATAATATTTATTTTCACGACATCCCACATATTCAATGAATAGAAAAAATATATGTAAAAACGTACCTATGTACGAATTAATTAATAAATTAAATCATTTTTTTATTTTAATGAACATTATCTTGAAAGGTTCTCAGCAAAAATTAGTTTCGCACATCAAATTGCAAAGACTCCCTGCGATTTACATTCACAGGTGTGTAATTTATGTCATCCCATCACAGCCGACAACTCCATCAGGAACCCATCTCTGACATCTTCACCTCGCGCGGTCATAAACCATAGCCCTGCGTACCCGACATCTTTATGTGGCCGTCAGCGCTCCGCGCCTCGCGCGATCCATCAGGGGTTTATTCCCGGTTATGTTACGTGTGTCCCGGGTTGCCGGGATAATGGAGAGCCGGACAAAGGCGTTCCCGGGAGGTCCCACGTCCAGAGTCCCGGGCCCCAGTACTGCCGCGGGACTGTAATCCACCTCGTAAAACTCATGATAGGCACGCAGGGATGAATCCCGTTTACTGTTTTTTATTATTTTTTTTTCTTCGTTTATTTAATGAATTTTTAAGAAACGCAAACGTTCCCATTTTACTATGACAACATTTGAATTCCTCCTACTACCATCATCTTAAGTGATGATCAGAAGAAACGAAAATTAAATACACCCTTCTACTACTAAGTACTTACCTTTACCTACTAATAAGTACTTACCTTTAAAACATTGTAACTGGTGTCACTGAATTCCGTCAATTTAAAAATAAAAATCTATTATGACGTTCTAACTTAAATTCCAGTATACATATATATATTTTTTTTTTCTAAAGTTAATTTTCATACTTACAATAATTATCCAAGTTTCAATTTTTCAAAGACCGCCAAAACGATCCAAATCTATTACCGGTCGGTTTTGAGACCAGAAAGTCAAATGTCAAAACAAGGATGAGCTTTACCGTACATCATTTTATATTATATTCATTTTAAACTATAACTAAACATAAGTAATAAAATTATGTATATTTTTAGAAACTTTAACTGAAAGAATAATAATAGTATTGACCAACAACATTATCATAATATCCATATTGACATTTGGTTATGGAAATTTTTCTTCATTTATAAGTGTTTTTTTTAAATATTTAATGACAATTATCCAGTTACCCAAAAATTAAGTTAAAATGTTGCCAAAACTAAAAAATAAAATATATTTAAAATACAAAATAATATCGGCAAATAAAAATTTTC
The DNA here is from genome assembly GCA_022606495.2 of Halesus radiatus. Classification (NCBI taxonomy): domain Eukaryota; kingdom Metazoa; phylum Arthropoda; class Insecta; order Trichoptera; family Limnephilidae; genus Halesus; species Halesus radiatus. Next base: position 6,818 of record JAHDVE020005829.1, on the reverse strand, counting down.
ATACAAATCCAGAACCAGAATACGCGCGGCCGAGATCTGTTACGTCAGATGTTCCGATTGCAATGGCATCAACATAATAGGGTTTGATGGGATGCTTTTTTATTCACTTTTAAATAACGATTTATAAATTGTACATATATTTTATGTATATTCGCCCCTGAGGTGATATTTCACAAAAGCGGCGCTATAGAAATGGTCCGATTATTATTATTATTATTCTGAATCGGCGTTTCATGATCTATATGAATACATATTTTTAAGCCGTAATATTTTTCACTTATCTTCCTTATTAACAGAGTAAATGCACAGTAAAAAAATATCTTGCATCTACAGCGCATAGAGAACCCTGATAAAAACAAATGTTTTCGTATTGGCCTTTCTTACTTCAATTTTTATCGGCAACTTTAGGGTCATGAAACTACTGGAACCTGGTTTACGCTTCAACCCATTTTAATAGACAATTAATAAAAATCTATCGTCGGACTCGATTTACTGGAAAACGAAAACTAAAATCAAAAAAACTTGTACGAAAAATCGACTTCTTAATGTCACAATTTTTCACCAATTTCCTCGTCGAACCACAAGATATAGAGATTTATATTAGGACGCGCAATTTGTCCCACAAGCTATAGAGATTTATATTAGGACGCGCAATTTGCACCACAAGCTATAGAGATTTATATTAGGACGCGCAATTTGCCCCACAAGCTATAGAGATTTATATTAGGACGCGCAATTTGCCCCACAAGCTATAGAGATTTATATTAGGACGCGCAATTTGCCCCACAAGCTATAGAGATTTATATTAGGACGCGCAATTTACCCCACAAGCTATAGAGATTTATATTAGGATGCGCAATTTGCCCCACAAGCTATAGAGATTTATATTAGGACGCGCAATTTGCCCCACAAGCTATAGAGATTTATATTAGGACGCGCAATTTGCACCACAAGCTATAGAGATTTATATTAGGACGCGCAATTTGCCCCACAAGCTATAGAGATTTATATTAGGACGCGCAATTTGCCCCACAAGCTATAGAGATTTATATTAGGACGCGCAATTTGCTCCACAAGCTATAGAGATTTATAAAATTGAGACGCGTGATTTGCACCACAAGCTATAGAGATTTATAAAATTGAGACGGGCTGGGCACGATACTTATGGAAAATGACACGGTTTTATAACAACATTAAGATCTGAGATTTTTTTTATATTTTAAAACTTTGATCACATGACAATTTTGCTTTTTTTAAAACATCCAAACATTTTGAGAAAGTCCCCTGTATTTGAAATTTGAAGGGTGATTTCATAAAGTATGCATTTTCGTTCAACCATATCTAGTTCGGCTCTGTGTCTAGGTATTTAGGTACCCATTGGTCACACCATTGTTCTGTATCCAACTCCTTATTGTAATTTCCTCAAAGACCTCTGAGAGGACTTGCTGAGCTCGAGGTCGGATGAAATAGAACTCACTTAGGTTCAACTTATGTTTTTTTAACAACAAATAATTTTTTTACCAAGGTACTCTACGCTTGTATGATAATCAGCATTATCTTCAAAACGAGCTTTACAGAGGTTTGTCCGGAGAGAAGGAAACATTTCTAAAAGAAAAACTGATATGAATGGTTTAATCAGTCATCGATTAAACCCGTAAACCCAATTTTCTTTACAAAATTGTAATTAAATAACCGTGTATGAATCCTCCCTCTTGACCAAAATCAAAATGAATATCAATCACCGTCTAAGAAATTCCGAAACTTTCCATATTCCTTTACAAAAAACGGACTTAACCTTCTCCTAACTGCTTGTGCGAATGTGCCCATTATTCAACATCCATTCTAGTGGCAGGATTCGAGACATATTTGGCGATAGCCCCCATAACTTTACAAAATTTCTCGAATCTCTTATTTTCGCTTGACTTCATTCGAACTTCAAACTTCGTTTTATTTTTTTTTGTAATTGCTGTTTTTACATATTGTTGAACACCGTTATTGGACGGTTGCCATTTTTTAATGTTAACCCCTTTGTCTGTTGTGTACATTATAAATACATAAATAAGCATGATCATTATGCTTGACTACTGATCAAAGCTTGATAAAACTCTGAAATGGGCCGAGCGACAGTAAAAAGGACAATAGTTCAAAATGTAGCTTATGATCGATCAAATGTGACGGGGCTTATTGATGCACTTTATAATTATAGTTAATGTCTATAGCGCAGTTTTGTGAAGGTTCACCTCAAGTGCGCTTTACACTAAATAAACTAACCTAATATAATTGTAAAATAACAGATATACTCGTACTATATATATTCAAATTAAAACTATGACTTTAAATATTCATGAGCAGCAGACTCACTTACATGTGCAATTTAGAATAATACATAACAATTTAGAATAAACTAGGGATATAAATAATCAAATGTTATGTACAAATAGTAAAACAGTAATTAGAAAATAACATACAATAATATATTACACGTATACGAAATAATTTATATATAAATTATTCAGATAGATATTATAGATGATTTGTTCTCATTGAACAGAGTATAAATATGAACCTATATAAGTATTTCAACCCAATAAATATTTCAGGAAGTGACATTACTCCGAAGACATGTATCAAATTACTCGGTGTCAATCTGGATGCAGACTTTTCCCTCAAAAGTCAAGTAAACGGAACTGTAAGCATAGTGTTCTTTCAATTGAGGCAAATCAAAGCAGTACGGAGAAACCTGCCAACAGAGGCGACTAAACTGCTTGTCAATTCGTACGTTGTGTCACATCTAGATTACTGCAACGGAATATATGCAAGTCTCCCCAAATACCAAATTAACAAATTGCAATCCGTTTTCAACGGTGCGGCAAGACTTATCACCGGCGTATCTAAATATTCCCACCTTTCAAAGTATCTCAAAAATTTCCACTAGCTCAAATGTCCTGAAAGAATTCAGTTCAAGCTCTGCTGGATGGTATTTAAGTCATGGCTCCGGCTTTTTTTATCAGAACTGTGGATTCCTGAAAATACCAATTCACGGCAGTCCACCCTTAGGTCAGCAGCCAGTTATCATGAGGTTGCAGGAACCAAAGCGCACACCTAATACTAAGTTCGGTGATCGTGCTTTCGGAGTATCAGGACCTAAAGCCTGGAATGAACTGCCTCATGACTTAAGAATTATCAAAGACTCGACAGAATTCAACTTAAAACTCATCTTTTCAGACAATCATATCCATAAATTGAAGAAATTCACCCGTAAATTGCATGGCTAGGCTAGCCGGTCGGTGCTCACCTAAAGTCACTTATAGAAAAAGTTTAAAAAATTCACGCGCAAATGCGTCCATAGCCCGCAACACTGTAAATAACTAAAGGTGTAAAAAATAAATAAAAAATGGTAATATCCACTAGAAGCTTCTCACGCTTTTTTGAGGTCATTTTATGAACATTTTCCAGTCTTAAAAATTAAAAGTATTTCAAATAAATGCAAACTCTTCTTGTGCCACCAATCTTCTAATAAATGTAACATCAATAGAAAAATAGAAAAAGGAGGATAAAATAGCAACTGTAAAAATATCATCTCTATACTTAATAAAGAAGAACACAAGAAATGCGGTGTGGGCTTGTTTCGTTAAAAAAAAAAAGTCTCACCATTAATTTCAAATACAGGAAGTCGTTTCATCATCATTGTGAAATTTTAATTGAATGGCGATATACGATGTCAGGCAGTATAAGAGAGGTGAAGAGCTGTATTTTATTGGTTCTATTGGGGTTAGAGCCAAAGGGAACCAAGTCAGTGGTTAAGTCGGTTTCCATTCAATTCTACATGGAAGTCAATTCTTGTGTAATATCTATTAAGTGTATCTACCCTATACGAAGAGGTAATACGATTCTTACTTTGAGGACTACGATTGAATTTGTCAAAAAAGAGAATATAGATTTCTACGATTATTTTGGTTTTTTACGTGACCCGAAACTTAACACACTATTAGCTAGCGAAAAGGGGATAAATCACTGCATGTTATCTTTGAATGCATATACTTTATTGATATTTTTTACGTATTACGTACTCATCACACCCCGCTATAAAAATATTATCTGAAAATTTAGTGTAATGTAATACGACTCTAAAAACCGAAGTTAACGTCAGTGTTGGGTGATTTATTGAAAAATGTACGTATTTTATTAAATTACAAAATGTTTATTTCCCTGTGCCAAAATCGTTATAAAGATAAAAACAATTCCTTCATCTCCAGTGCAATTAGTGTTTTTGGGTGGATTTATTACCGGTTCTAGATAGTGTCCTTTTGATAAAATTTTCTTCTACACGAAAAATACACATAGTCCAGTCAAATTGTGTTCAAAAAGGGCTTAAAGTGGAAAGTTCTTGTGTAAAAAAGTTTTTTATAAAATACCTACCTACCTATTTTATTATATTGTTTTACATTTCAGGCTTATCAACCATGGATCGCTGTTTATCATTTTGTTGTACATTTATAACCTCCGTTAACGTTTTACATATCTGTGCAGCAGTGGCGTGCATTGCTCTACGACCAAAGGGAGACTGTGTATAGTTTTTCAAGTTCGGGTATTAATTATTATGCATTGCATATTTTCAAACCTCCATTTTATTATCGTCTTCCGCGGTTTGTTGTGGCCAACTGAATGAACGTTCAAGTTCCTTATCAAATACACGAAAAAAAAAGATTTATTCAAAAAAAAAAAATATTTTTAAAACCTTTTTAATATTTTATTAAGATTCTTTTTTTCTTAACTTTGCAGCATTTATGAATTGCACGCCACTGATGTGAGCATATAATGGTGCATTTACGTTATACGAGTGTGCATTCAATAGGGAGTTGACTGACTACTTCGTATATCCTCATTGCTTTTCTCATAACTGTTCTAAAAAATTACTTACACATAAATTATAGGGAATTTTATCTGTTTTTTTAAAGTGGAGGATAATATTTACAGTGAAATGCTTACTTTTAATGTAATTAACGGAAAGGCTGTAAAAAATGTGTTTTTGCTTTATTTGTAGTACAAGAAAAATTAAACTAGCGGATGTGTACCGGCCTTGATCATAATTTTTTTTTAATAAAGTTATTAAGTTGTAAATTCTTGCTTGTCGTTTGGTTGCCATAATTGATTTGACAGCGAAAGTAACTATCTCTAAACAAAGAAACATTCATTTGTAAATTTTATTTCATTCCATATATTTTTTTTTTCAATCCATATCTAAACAATAAGGTTCTTAAGTAGGTGCCTACTTGTGTTTTCCATTTTGAAAATATTCTACCCAAACAAACCTTCTTTTTTTAATGTGTAATCTGTGGCTAACCAGAGAGGTGTATCTATGGGACAACCTCAATACAACATGGCTGGTTCAATGTTTTTCTTACTAATTTTAAAACGTTATAACAACAGTTTTGCATGTTGGATTTAATTCTAAGTACTCTCTAAACCTTCCCGGCACTAATACGAACAAACTTTGCAATTTTCAGCGAAACCGGTACAGTAATTTTCGAGAAAATCGTGGACACGCAGAAAAACATTCATTTTTAAATATAGAGAAGATTAAGATCACCTTTTGAGGAACATGTAATTTTTGGGGGTTATTTGATAATTTCTCATATTTGCTGAAAAAACATTTGTTGGACAGCTTCAGATACGTGTTCAGCACCCCCTAAAAAAATAAAGTAAGTCACTAAAAACAATTAGTTATACCAGAACTTTTCACTTCAAGCTACCATTTGACTGATTATAAGAGGAACACTTGTAGGAATCACATTTTTTTTATGCATGTGTTATATAATTGAGACCTTTACAAAGAGATTTACATACCTACTCATTGAAGAAAATAATATTAACATAACCTAAATGAAAGATGAAACAGGACAAAAGGACAGAAACTAAAATGATTTCAATATAGCTGCCTAAAAATAGAAAATAATATTCACAAACCTTGAATTTGAGATATGATATCGATGAAGATGACACAAATTGAACTCGTATCATTAGTTAAGTCGGTTGAGCGTTGCCCCGGATAGGCAGAGGACCTGGGTTCGAGTCCCAGATGCGACCGAAATCTTTTTAGTTTCTTTCTTTTTGTCCGGTTTCATCTTTCATTTAGGTTATGTTAATATTATTTTCTTCAATGATTAAATATATACCAATCAGGGTTTTAAAAATCTTTGTAAAAATAATTAACAATTAAAGATTTACATACATTCTACTAAGTTTGGTGAGCGTGCTTTCAGCGTGTCAGGCCCTAAAGCCTGGAATAAACTGCCGTACGATTTAAGATTGATTAAAGACTCGACAGAATTCAGACCTAAGCTAGCCGGTTAGGTTCCCTACCTAGGCCTACCTAAAGTAATTACAGAAATAAAATTGAAACATTTCATAGTGTGCGACATTCTAAATAACTGTAAATATTTGTAAATTTAATAAATATGATCGAAAATTTCAGTTAAATTCCGAGTAGAATTTTTTTTCTTAATCGGTCATCTTTAAATCTGTAGTCCAGTCCTCAATTTAAAAAATTATATATTTATATTCCTTTAAATAAATACCAACTCTTCTGAGCCACCAACCTTCTAATAAATATAGTATCAATAACTAAATAGAATTAAATAGTAACTGCAATATTACATGCAATGTCGGTCTCCTCGGTTGAGTGGTTACGATACCTGACTACGAATCTGGCGGCCGTGGGTTCAAATCACGGCATGTGCAAGTACATTTTATCTGATTAATTTGTGATATTTCATAATTTTTTCAATTAAAAATAATATGTAGTATATTTGCAGTAC
>JAHDVE020005828.1:0-16234 GCA_022606495.2 Halesus radiatus | reverse complement strand
AAAATATCCCAACAACCCTCATTGTTTATCAATAAATAGTTTCCTCCTCAAAACCCAGTCAGGAGGATGCAAAGATAATCCTAAAATCCTTATCAGATGAGACAGTAAAACATGCTTTCCAACAACCTCAAAACTCTGAACAATCTGGGCAAATAAATCTCATATGATATCCCGCAAAATTAGATGCCCAGAAATGTATATCCAACAGGAATTAGTAAGTACTCGACCACCCAAAACTATAACCAGCACTCTGAACCAATGACGAAGAGCGATATTTTCGCCAATGGCAACCCTAGCACAGCTACCTATAAAAATGGCGTACCAGCTGGTTCGAACCCACAGCATAACTACTCAGGAAATATGAACACCATGAACCAGTGTGGTGTGCCGTTGGATCAAAGCCGTCACGCTCAATCGTCTCACTCCACTCACCAAAACAGCATGAATCCACATTTTATGAACACCCAAACGCAGCATCAAAGGTTCAAAAGTCCTGATTTCATCGGACAGCAACCAGCAAACAAATACCACGATCGAAAATATTCAATTCAGATGGATTATAATTCCGGTTCTTGCACGACCCCGCAGCCGCAAATAAACACTTTTAGCTCGTTCAAAGAATTAGGAAAAGTAAATAGTGACCAAATCAACATAAAAATTATCAATTTTAACATTTTTATATTATTGAACTTAGGTTGACGAACAATTTTTAAATTATTCAGGCCACTCGAATAGTGTTGTTGGGCAAAATTCAAGTAGCTGGAAGAATAATCAATTTGGAGAGGGATCAAGTGCTCCAAAATCCAACACGACTCGAAAACAACATAGGTTCTCCGAAGCTCCTACTTACAGCATGTCTGACCAGTGGGATAGTTCTGCAGAATAAAAGAGTATAAACACACCTCCGAATAACCAAAACTTTCACAAAATGAACAACTTTCCAGACCACGGAATAAAAACCTCCAAATAGTTTAAAAATGAGAAGGATAGAAGCGAGAAAATTTCCCAAAATAATCCATCTGAATTATTTTCCACTGGCCAGTCCACTAAAAATATACCAACTCCAAACATGCAAAAGAAAATCATCGTCAGTAGTTCTACTTCATCTTCTCCTGCTCAGCTTCAGAAGATACCTAGTATTTCATCATCTGCGGGCGAACTCAAGATGTCAGACTTCTACAAAGGAAAATAATTAGGTCGAGGAAAGTTTGGCTCAGTCTTCGTTGTTAAGTATATATCTTTCTCATTTTCATACAGTTATTTTTGATTTTCAGACATAAGCTGACTGGATTCGTCTGTGCTCTGAAGAGGATTCCCAAACAGGTGATCAAGGAGGAAGGCACTCTTCATCAACTCTTGAGATAGTTAAAAATCCAGTCATATCTGGACCACCCAAATATCGTGAAACTTTATGGCTTCTTTCACGATACCAGCAACTTCTATCTCTTGCAAGAGCTGGGCAGCGGTGGCCAGTTGTATCAAGTGCTGCAGAAAAAAAATAAGTTAAAATAGGAATCTGTGATATACGTGATCAAACATATTTGTTAAGCGTTACGATATTTACACTCTTTTAAAATTATCCACAGAGACATTAAACCCGAGAACATCGTCATCCAAAGCGTACTCCCTAATACATCTAACACATAATTTGGGGAATAATTAACATTTGTTTAGGGTACTGTTAAAATTTGTGATTTCGGCTGGGCAGTGTGTCGAGGCAATGAGCTCAGATCCACATTTTGTGGAACTCCGCTATACGTATCTCCCGAAATACTCAAAGGCGAAATGTACGACGAACGTGTCGATCTCTGGGCGATAGGCATCCTTTGTTATTAACTCTTGTTCGGACAGATCCCTTTCGAGATTAATAAAGAAGAATAACTTATAAAGATTGTAAACATTCTAAAATATCTATATGTTTTACTGAAATTATTTTTGACTTACTAATAATATACATTTTTAGATAAAATAAGATATAGTTTTCCCAACCAACATAAATGCTTCGGATGATATCAAGGATTTCATTCTACGCATTCTGAAAAAGAACCCAGTGGAGAGGGTGAAGATCGAATAGATACTGGATCATCGGGTCTTCAAAAACTGTCCTGAAGTGGCCTACTAAATCGAACACTGAATACCGGAGGAGGAGATGAATTTAATCCTACTTCAATGCCTAATATCATATTATTGATATGGTTTACAATTTATATCTATCAATATAAGCACTAAACAACGGTATGTTGTTTTTTCTAATATTCATTTTTTTATCTGAATTCTTAGAGTTCTTTGTAAGCTTGATTTACTTAAAGTTATAGTTAAATTGGTTAAAAATGTATAGTCCATTTATGTGATCGTTTTTTTATGACTCTCATAAATACTGTCATTTTAAAAAATATTCAAGAACATCAAATATAAAAATTAAAAGACAAGTCAGTGGAGAAATAGGTTTTTTTTATAAAAAACATAAGAAACGCAAACAATCTTTTGAAACCTATAGAAAAGGAAAGAATATTTTGTTAACTTAATTATATTGTTTAACTTGTCAAATATAATAAAATAATACACAAGTATATTTATTTATAAATAAAAAAGTGACAGTACTACCAAAAATATAATCTATCAGATATACTTATTTTTGTGAATGGCACAAGATTTAGTTGAGGAGAAGCAGAACTATCTATGCACCCACATCATCGATTAGGGATACGACCCAGAAGACTTTGCAGATTACTGCATCAACAACATCGGAAACACTGATATGGAGACCTGGACTTTTTAAGATCTCGAAAAGGTAAACAAGAAGATTATGTTTTTAAAAAAATAGATTCAAACGCTTCATCATATTCTCCTTAATCTTTATCAACTGATATTATTAGATTGTCAAAGCTTATGTATGCTCCAAATAATTGGTTGAACAACATTAATAAAGCTTCATTATGTACAATAATAACCCGTAACCCCATTCCATGGAAGTACACTAAACACCAATGGGTGATTCCCAAATCTTATAAATGGAGCAACAGCCGGAATCTGAATTGCCAAGCATTGTTGGAGTTGCTGCCCCGATCTCAGAAATCCCATCTACTGAGGTCAGTTCGCCGAATCGAACAAATATACCAAAGGAAGATAAGCCAAGCGGGAGTGATGACAAAGTATTCGTAGATTAGTTTTTCAAAGATCCTTTTGCCAAAAAAAAACCTAACAACCCAATCACAATCTCCAATAATTCGTGGGATTTTAATTCTATTCCAGTTAATCATTCTAGTCCAATCCCGAACATCGGCCAAAGCTCTGCTAAATTCAATTTTGTTGATATAATCGACATAAATGTCCAGACCAACGCCAGTGGAAGCGACAAGGATAACTCGGTCGTAAAGTCTCAAGTCATCGAAAATAACTTTGACAGCTTATTCACCCACTTTCAAATTCCAGTTGCGTCACCTCCAAAATCTGGTGACATGTCTATTAATAATATTTTTCTCGGAACCATCAAAGCTCCAGTCATTATAGACAATGCTCAGCCTCATTTCAATACAAGCAGTCCTAACTTCTCATTGTTTAACATGAATATAGACCTTATTAAAGATGTCTAAGGTCCCAAAACCACCAGAGAGGCCACTCCCGTTAAACCTGAAGTGTCTCCAGTAGGATCGCCACAGAAAAGGCGAACTTAAGCCTAAGCTAGCAAACTGAGTAATCCTATTAATAACTCAAAAGTTTCTAAGCCAAAGACTTAAGCAAGCATGTCAGAACAGACCCGAAAAACTACTCGTTCATAGTTCCACAGCAAGATTAAATATGAAGGTCAGAAAAGTATCTTCGAGGAGCAAGTGGACATCGTTAAATGTGCGAAAGCAGTCCCTCGAAACGTTCTAAACAGGCCGGGAGTGGAATTTTAAATAACCAACCATGAAATAGTCACCCGTAATTTCTTTGTTCCAGATTACGTCCTCTATCATATTCGGATGAAAGGGCTCAACATCTCGATCAAAAGAAAGTATAATCACTTTTAAAGACTACGCAGTTTGCTTAATAAATTCTACCCCAGTTATCGGTTGCCTAGCCTTCAAAAAAATGCTTGGCTCAGCGAAACTGACCCGTAAAACATCAAGAGCCAGAAAGTTATGATCTAATTCTTCGTCAACGATTTACTTATGAATGATGAGTTTCGAAACTCCAGGATAGTCGAGTAATTTTTTACAATCCAGTAGTATAAAAATTTAAAGACAAAACTATGCGAATATGAGAAACTTTCAAAGCCAAAAGGTTTATAAGAACTCTGTCTTTTGAGTGGGGAGGCGCAAGTCTCGTATTCGGAGAAGACTCGAATCTATAGCTAGAAGTTTTAAGTGTATATCGCAAATATGGAGAGCAGCTTTGATAAATATCGGGGACTCCTGGGCCAATTAGCAAAAGATCAAGCAGCGACAGTGAAGACGTACCAAGAAATTACAGAACTCTTTGATTTTGTTGAAACCGCTACTAAGATATTCAACGCTAGCGTTGAGGTTTTCGAAGTAATTGCTCTATTATAACCTTTGACTATTTTTATTTTGTTTCATGTTTTAAAAAACTGTAGTTTTATGAATTTGAGAAAACTTTGAGTCGAATAAATTACCTGTACAAGCAAAAGTCCTAAACTCTCAAGTTCTAATCAAGACAGATCTAAGTAGACCTGAAGCCTTTCTTAAAGTTTGAAAGAGACAACATGAGCACTATCCGACAACTTCTCGAACGGAGAAACAGTTTAGTTGAGAGCTACCAGCGCATTCCGCCAGCAGCCAACAAAAAATAAAACTACATGGCTCCTTCCTTGGCACAATTCAAACAAACCTTAGAAGATCCGAGCAGAAATCCGACTGTGCTGAAGTACCAATGCGGGTTTTACAGTCATGCAGTTTCTTCTGAAGGTCAGCGACTGTTCAACGATATGTCTAAGAAACTGAATAGTAAATTTGTTTAGCTGGCGAAAAGGTCAGAGAGTAAACAAACCTAAGAATATACCTCTATTCGACAGATTTTAGCAGACATCACTGCGAGTACTATAGCAAGTTGAGGTATGATTAAATATCAAGAAGTTTTTGAGTGTTTATGTTATTGTAACATAGATTTCAATTTAATTATTAAATAAACAAGTAAATATACAATATTTTAACTGATGATATATATTGGTTCGATTTTTTTAATTTGGGGATCTATATTAATTTATTAAATGATAGATATTTATATGCACTAAGCACATCTGCACTAGCCGAGGAATGCTACGACCTTCGATAAAACAATGTCTTATGCTTACCCGGAGCTCAAGCATACCTAATAATAAGCTACCCACATGACTTATCACAGCTCAAATAATGTTCCGACTATCCACGATGTTAGCGAGGGCAGCCAGAATTCCCATCGGCATTAATAGCATCAAAAACGGCCACGTCCTTCTCATCTTCACTCACAAGGCCATGAGCGCAACATTTGCATTATCCTCTATTGCTTATTCACGACTTTTAGCGTCCTCTATCTCTAATATTGGGCGTTCAACTAAAAAATATACGAAGGATTCGAGCTTCGTTTTAATAATATATTGATATGGACTCTGACAGGTTTATGTCTATGGAGTTATAATAATACAATTGGAATTTCAAACTCGCCATTTAATGTGTTTGAGGAAAAGAAACGATTCTTCCCTCGATCTATAGTCGAAGGAGTGCAAGGATACCAGTCTATATATAACGTCAACCATCGATAATGCAAATAATGCGTAAACTACAAGTTTCCAAGAGTCTCTCACTGCACCACCTGCTCGACCTGCGTTCACAAACTCGACCACCACTGCGTTTGGGCTCAGAATTGTGTTGGGTATCGTAACCACCGCGCCTTTTACTTGTTCGTGATCTATATGACTGTGGGATGCATTCAATACTCATTCGCTAGTATTTATTATATACAATTTCTACGGTCCAAGGAAGATGGCTTCTTCGCAGCGCATGAATTCGGATTTTATGCATTCTGGTTTTTCACCAACTTTACAGTCGTATTTGTAGGAATTATGCTCGGGATGCTGATTTTCACACATACACTTCTCATCATGACCAACACAACTACTCTCGATATCATCAAGGTTGGCAAGTGCTTCAGCATACCTTTCCTCGAATGGAGGCATTCACAACTGTCACTCGTATCCAATTATTCAATTAGTTATTTCTCTTTTAACGTTGTTTATTATGATGTTAATAGGTAAATCTTTACGATCGCGGAGAAATTCGAAATGTTAGCGACTTCTTTTTCGGAAGTCTACTGCTTTGCTGGATGCCTTTAGTTAAACTTTGTAGAAATGAGTTTATGCCTGAAAAGATGAATCCTCAACCTTCAAGAAGTAGAATCGTCGCATCAAATTCTATATTGTTGAAATCAGAAAATTAACGTATTGCTGAGTTGGCAGTAGCTATGGATAAAGTTGGCTCAATATATACCGGCAAGATAATTAGGGTCGATCAAAAAATTATAAAGATCTGATTATGATTTTTCTACAAATCAAGGTTTAAATTATTCTTTGTATCATATGAACATTAAATAAAACACACCTGGTGACATAAGGCTGGCTAATTTAAAGTTGTTGCCAAATTTATCATTTACAAAGATATAAATCAGGCGTAAACAGGCTTTTCAGGTAAGTCAGCTCCGTTCAAAAAACTATCGATCAGCACGTAAGCAGCCGCCGGTTGATCTTTAGGAACCATATGTCTGTGTTATATATTTTAAAATATAGAGATTGTTATGTAATGTAAATATTTTCATACCCTGCATACATCACCGAGGCAAAAGTGATGTTTTTAAGTTTCCAGACCATTCCTCCAACCTAGTCTTCATATTTATGTTTCCCAGCCACCCACCATTCTCTCCAGGGTTCCATGATAGGAACTGAATACATATCTCTTAATCTTTGCAACCAAACTCTTGTTCCAGTGATAGGAACATCGGCATCAACGTCTCCTGAGTACACCCAAATTCTATAGCCGGCTTTCATCAGGATTGGATAAATATAAAGAGAAGCATTGGGATTGGATTTGTATCGATTTCCGACTTAATCACTGCACATGTTCCACTTAACGGTCGGGTCAAAGCTACCAAGGTTCATTCTTTCCCTGTTGATAGGATCATTGAAGAAATGATAAGCTCCAATGGAGTCGTCGCAGTCGAGGTCGCCCTGAGGGAGTCGCTTACCACTTTGGGTCATTTTAGGCTTGCCCCTGTTTTAAGGGGGGACGGGTTGATTGTAGCATACTGAGTAAATGTTAAGGATAGAAGTTGAAGTGTTAGCAAACTTGGCGTCCAGCACACTTCGTTTCTCGAAGCAGGACGTGCTATGCCAGCCCATCACGCAGGATGCTCTCATATCATCATATTCTTTCTCTGTGTAAAACGTATGTTTATAGAGAAATTCATACTGAAACAGAGATGTACCATCAGCACCAGGAGTGTAGCACTCTTCAGGGTCTGTGCAAGCATTTCCAACCATGAACCCTTTTAATTTCATAGTCAGATGTGTAGTCGGTTGATTGTTATACTGGTGAATTGCTAATGCAAGATAGGGAACGTAGATGCCTGCGTAACTTTAACCACTCAGATAAAAATCATTATTTCGATAGCTGGGGAATTTAGCGAAGAAAGATTTTAGGGCCTCGAGATTATCTGCCTGTACGGACTCGTCGGAACTATTTACAGGGCCAATACTGAACCCGACTGACCCAGGCGACTCAATGTAAAGTACATTAGCTTTTTTATTCCATGAATACGGGTTAATTTTAAAGTTGCTTGTGTTGGCGACGATCGTGAAAGGACCGTTCTCATAGACCATGCCAAGAAGACTGGAACAACCGGGACCTCCGTTAAGCCAGAGAAGGAGAGGCTAGTTGTCTGGATCATGTTGAGAAGGGAAGAATACATAATGAAAGGACTTTCCACGGCCGACCTCGAGATATCCTAAAAGGTATTTAAGTATATTTTAACAACAGTAAGTTAATGATGGAAAATGAAGTACCTGAATACCAAGGATAATAGTAGTCGGGAATGACAATTTGTTTAACTCTGTCCGCCTCTCCTGGGCTCTGAGTGTGAATCATCACAATAAGAAAGAGAAGTGCGATAGCTAATATCTTCATAATGACTATAATGGAAATAATAATATATAATTAAGATATCCAAATTGTTGTTATAGATGATCAAATATCTCTTTACCTTTTTTAATTCAATTAAACTTATCAGAAATTCAAACAAACAAATATTTAATGCAATAATTTATCATATACATATCATACATATATCCAATATTCTTAGTTCATTAAGTAGGTTCTTTTCTTCTGTATATTTCTCCCCGTACATATATAATAAATTTCATCAAATGTTAATGTGAATAACTTAATTTTTTCCCCTTGTAGCCCGATAAAATGGATTGATGATAAAATTCTCTATGCATAAGAAAATGACATTAAGATTTGACACTTCATGCCAAATCAAATAAATAGTTGAAAAAGAGAGTTCATTTATTTTTTAGAACAATACCATTTTATTGTGTGGATTATTAAAAAAAAATAGGAAAGTAGATGAAGCAAAATCATATCTCGCCTTCAGTTTTGAGTTTGGAGTAATATTTCTCAAATTATTTCATATTGATTACGAGGTGATCACTTGCCCCGCCTGGAATATCTTCGGAAGCCCTCGAAGATAGTATCGACATCATTGATTTCTTCCCAGGGTTGTTGGTTTTGTCTTGTTCGAAGACATCTCGAAATGTCGAAAAATCAATATTTTAGTTCTCCACACCTTCGAACCCTTCAAGCAGGGTTTCGATGTCAAACTGAAGTTGAAACTCCTCTCTGAGAATCTTAACCAGATGTGACTTGCTGATGAAGCCTGATCCGTCTGCATGTCCGCCAAGTGCCGAAAAAGCATCAGCTGTGGAGTTAAAAAATTATAATCATATAAATATCAGGAGTTGTGATTATGTATTTATGTATATTTTTTTGTACTGTATTAATTGCTTTCGCCCACTTCTTGAATTTCCCCGTCCCTTTCCTTCTTCAAAAGTGCGGCAGTGCCGAGGAGGACATTTAAATCCAATGTTCTAATTTATCTTTGTTGGATCTAACAATTTAATTCTTGTTTACGGACTTCGTTGATGGAAAAACCGTAATTTCGAAGAATGTTAATAAAGTCATAGAACGATATGCCTGTCTTCAGCTCGTTTTTTTTGTAAGCTGAACTCAGGTCGGTAACTTACAGACGAGTCAGACCTTGAAATTCCTTAATGGATTGAAGTTCTTAAAAGTTTTGTCCACTTTTTCTTCTCAGAGCCATATTTCTTACTGTTTTATTTATTGGAGGTAAATTGTTTTATTATTTCTTCTTTTTTTTTTTTTATGAATTATGAATAATTGGATATTCTAAAATTTTAAAAATCCTGATTTTTATATTTTTGCAGAGGTTATATTATTAGATTTATCATTTAAAAATCCAAAAAATCCAAAAAATCCAAAAAATCCAACGTAAATCCATCGTTTAACCACTCTTTTGAAGTAAAAAATTGTTTATGAGCACATTCAACTATGGATGTTTTAGAACTGTAACCGCTGGCTATCCACACTGTATTTGCATATATTGTACTTTGAATTCGTTGTTTAAATCAATAAGTCAGCAAAACTTGTTGAATACGCTCGAGAAAGAGCAGTGTGAGAGGCGAGAAGGAGTCGTGTGAGTAGTGAGAAAACAAATATAAAGATCCTACAAGTCTTGTACGCCTTTTTAGTTTGGGAAATAAGTGTGGGATGGAAAAATGATGTGATGTTTAAACTGGAAAAATGTGAATGAAAAATAAAATCATTCGACCTCAAATATGAGGCTTCTGTGTTTGAATCGAGTTCAGGGGAGCATGCTCTTCACCTGTACTTTTTGAGCCGGGTTTTCCCACTAGCTCGAAGCTGCTTAACCGTTTTCTGGAATTGTTCTCTTTATCTGTATTTCCTTCGGGATGAATTGTCTTCGTCCCAATATCCATCAGACTAAAGAGGCTTTGTTATTAGTTTTTATTCATGCAGAAGTTAACACTGATTTCCTAGAGTTATTATTATATTGTATAATGGAATAAAGACATGTATTTAATAATAGAGATAAAAACAGATAATTAAAAAAACTAATTTAGCATTTAGCGTAGTAAATTTATCCATTTTAATAAATCACGCACTTTTAAAATAATGTCATTAATCTTATATATTCATAGGCATATTTTATTAGTTTATGTTTATTTTTATTTTAATATTTTTAAAAATTTTGTACATTTGGTTGAGAAAATAGGACTGATGCGTTCCTGAGGTTTCGCCGATTTATTAGTTAATTTCTGGGATTGCGGTACTGCATTCCCTTGCACTCGGCTTGATCGGGGTCTTGAGTTGTTTGAAAGCCCCCAGGGCTCCACGAGTCAGTCTTTGGTCTGGTAGGGCTAAACCAATCAAAAAAATATTAATCATGTGGGAGTGATCAAATTATAGAGGATAATTTTTAAAAACTATATAACAGAAGACTACAACCTCATATGAAACCTAGGTTCACCGGATGTTTAGTCCGAACCTTTATTAGATTTTACGATTATGAATTGTAGCATAAGGGCTTAAGATAAATAGTAAAAATAGGTATTCTTACCGATGAGTTGCGAATATAAAGTAGAAGACTAAAGGGAATCATCAGGATTCCATGCAACTTATTGGTGTCTTTCGAGCCTATTAAAGTATTTTTGTGCGTGGGAACGAATCTGCGAACCTGATCGAGTTTGAACCAGATCTTCAATAAGTTTCCAATTTTTACCGAACTTTTTCAAACCTGCAATCACAAAAGAAATAAACAATATTTATATATATCTCTATTTTTTTTAGCTAAGATGTTTTTTTTCTGAGGAAAACATTAAAATTTTAGTTAATCGTAAATTATCGATACCTTCGAGAAAAGCTGAATGTTCTTCGCCTGTCCACCGACCATCTTGCTTGTCCATATTTAGAGTCTAATATTTTGTTAGTAGTGAAGGGTGGGGTATTTTGGTTATTATTGTTTTTATAAGTGTTTGTTTTTTGTTTGTATTTGTTTTTTGTTTATTCTTTGCAAAAATAAAAATTATATTTTTTAATAATATAGAAATACATTATGATAATAAATTATAATTATGTTCTTTTGTATTTCATTTCCAAAATATATAATACATATAACCATATAATAAATTATAAGCAATTATATTATGATTTTTAAAAATACTAAAACCAACAATATACAATTTTGAGCTATAGAATGAAATCTATATGATGTCCGTGTTAGTTTATCATAAGAGTACCTATCAACATATATGCTTTCAAAGCTATGATCCACAATTTTCATTTCTATCTTATTGACTCATCGTATAATCTAATGAGTTATATATCTCAAAAAATAGTAAAATATGAAACTAATTAGTATTTCCATTTTTTAAACTTGTTATTTTAAACGGAATTAGTAAATTTTAAAATGTATTTAATAAGACTGTCTGACACAATATGACCAGGGTACCATACAATTCCATTTATAATTTATTTAAAATATGCTATGTTGTAGATAACAACAATATTTCGATATCTTTCTGTTTCTAGTATTATCAGATTGAAACAGATTTCAGAAAAATAAATACAAAACTTATAAATATGATTAAATTTTATTATTCAAACTGTAATTTATTTTTATTTTTCGACTTATTTTTATTTCGTTATTCATAGGTATTTTAGCTTTAAATACTATTTAAGTAATTTCAAGTCTTATTCTGGTTACTCTTCAGACATAGTTGCTTTATTCATACATTTACAAATCATGCATTTCGAACCCTGAAAAGCAATAATAATGTTCAAGTGTTTGTTCTATTATTCTCACAGTCTTGCCATGTTGTATATATAGATAGCTATGTTGTCAAGATAGGGAATCAATTCGATTGTCAAATAGGAATATAAGAGATACAAAGTTAACAATACCTGATGTTTCCAAGGCCTATTAAATCTACTAGAAACACCTGTTCGCAAAGAACAGAAAGAATGATACAAAATATAATGGAAAATATTAAAGTGTAATGAAATATTATTATTAATAATTTATATTATGGAATATTATTCTATTATTTAAATAATTATACAGTTAAACCAAATTTTTTTGAATATAGTTCTAATTCTTGAAAGGAACCAGCCCCATTTCGAAATCGACGACCTTAAGAATTCATAATATGATTGCGGATGAACCACTCGACACAGAACTAGAGCTGGAGCTATAAGATTAGTAAGAAATTACTCCAACGATTGGCTCCAATACATAGGACATATTCGTTCCGAAACCGAAAGCTCCTCTAGTCCTTCTCACATAAATACCACTTAAATATATGTCAGGGCTGATGAATTGCATATCTCGTCCCCAATACAAACGAACCTGCGGAACTTCTTCCCTCGTTTCTATATTTAATTATCAGTTTTCAACTCTCGGCATAGGCAAACTTCCTCCCATTTCATTGGAAGAAGCTCTTCTCAAACTCAACTTGATTGGAAAGGGCTCGATAGCAGAGCAAGTCAAAAGATATAACGAAAAGAAGAAAAAGAAGCTAAACACAGCCCAGTAATTGGGAGATGAGATAGTCGAAAATAAACAATAAATCAAAGAAAAGCCTGAAAGTTAGATGACTCTTACTGAAGTTATTAACGAAGTCGACTTTGGCATTTTCACTGGTAATGACGCCCTTTTGAAATGGTATCGCATTCTCTGTAGAGCCTATGGGGTCTGCGGGAGATCGTATTATTTTTATAAAACGAGCGGAAAGGTGACAAAGACGCCGAATACCGAAGCTGAGGCAAAGAACGAGTTGATTGATAAGTTGATTTCAGAACGGACAAGCTTCATATATCATGCCCATGATCATTATTTTTGTCCAGTGGGTTATGAACTCGTCCCTTCAGCCGAGAGCCAAGTGGATGAATTCAGCGATTCCCTCGATAGAAAGTTCGTTGTTGACGACCCTCGCACCGAGCTTTGGATATTTGTGGGAGAGACGTCTAAGTTCTTCCCGTTGGTCCACACCTTTAACTGGCGAGACATTCAGAAAGATCTGACGACTTATTTGCCCAATTCATACAGTATTCGCCGAAACTAGTTAAAAGTCTTGAAGAACATTAGCGCAAGTCGGTATGAAACCACGATCAATTGTATTTTGGCATTTGAAAAAATAAAGGACTGATAATAAGGATTTATGCCTTTTTTTGTTATATAAATATGTTGTGTTTATAGTTTAAAATCTAATTTCCCTTTAAAAAAAATAACTTTTTCTTTTAAAATTATGTAATTATGAAATGTCTTGTAAAATTAATGCATTAATTTTTTGTTGAATTGAGGTTTAGATAAATAATATATTTAACTATTAGTTTATAATAATTCGTAATAATCCATACTATACAGATATACATTGAATAGTAAGTATTGAAATATCCATTAGTTTCTTTTGAGATTTGTGGATATTGATAGTGGGCCATTTGGATTTCCCATTAGCTGAAAGTGATGGATTGTGGGCTTTTTTAATTCTTAATGGGTTTTGAGGTAAGAATCTCAATTCTTTTATATTAATTCTTTAAAAGGTTCATACCGAATCTAATATAAAATAAGAATTTCATGTAGATATAAAAATATAAATTGGTTCGTATCTAGTTTTTAGATATTTAACAACACTTTTTAATCAATATTCTTTATAAATATATCTTTTTTTTTTTAGTGGTTTAGTGCGCATCTAAATATAATAAAATAGTTATTATATGTATACAACTATAGTGTTTCTCCCTTTTTTACATTTACTTAAGTGATCTCATGGCCAACAATATTGACTTCTATACGTTGATTATGCCATAAAATTGTCCAATGACATATTTTCTGGATATGGATTGATTTAATGAAAAAACCAAGAAATCAAGAACGTCTTAGACAAAAATATTTATATAATTATATAAATATATTAGCAATAACTCTAAAAAAAATATAAATGTAAGTTTTTAAATATCGACATTGACTGCTTCCATCAAAATGGTATCTTCACGAATGGTTGGGCATCATAAAGTCCAATTCATCCATTATCGCTGATATTTTGAATATCATCATAAAATTCTGTCAACATGCCTTTTACTCTGGCCTTTTAACAAGAGATATTTATTACAAATACTCATAAAATCACAGTTTTTAAATTTATTTGAAAATCAACATTGAATTGTTTTTTTTGTTGTTGCTATTTTCTTCATACATTTATTTCTATTATCATATTTAAAAAAATAAACAATCCATATTTTATAAGAACCTCATTTTAAATTATACATATAAAAAATCGATAAAATCTTATTAGATTTTGTTATTACTTGTTTTGACTACATTTGTATGTTTATAGATTGTGTATTTCTTTGTTTAAACAAACCCACATCACATATTTTAACCATTTTTATACTTTTGAGTAATAGTATTCATAAAAAAACCTATTGGATAGTCCGTTTTCCTTGGAACAGCTCATCCCAGCTTTATCTACCTCGTCGTATCATAGATAAAAAATTGTGAGATACTTGAAAATGAACGATTTCTCTTAATTATTATATGAAGTGAGTTCAAATAATATTAATTAATTACAATAGAGGATTAATATTTTTTATATATTAGCATACCCCAATATTTTATAAAAAAATGAAAATGAAGAACTTGTATGAATGAGATTATTATTACCACTATCTAAAAACTCTAATATGTATATATTTATATGTATTCTCAATAATCTTTGTCTTAATATGACAATTGCCTAAACATCATAATAATAATAATCATAACTTTTCTTTTTTAATTAATTCTCTGATCTTGTTAGGTAAGTGTGTGTATTTTTTACATTTTGTATATTTTATATATATACATCTCACAAGTTAAAAACTCACGCTATAAGATCAAAAATTATAAACAATAAAAAAACAAATAAAAATATTAATCACAGCAAAATTATCAAAACAAAACTAAAAGACTCGAAAGCAAAAACACGACAAATCAACTCTTAAACAATAGGAAATCAAAACAACAAACACATGAACTTCATTATTATTCCCAACCACCCGACCCTCGAAGAAGAACTCATCTTGGAAGCGCAAATCAGAGAGGCTGAAACTCCAAAATCAAGACTCACTTATAAAAAGAAACATCTCTGTAAAACTCAAGCCAACAAAGTCGTCTTCAATAATTATGGCATCGTCATCTGAGAGTTGTTTTGCAAAGGACATGATCCCACAAAATCAGGAGATTCTTAATTGATATCCTGATATCGCTATATTGCTAAAATATATTATTGCTTCTTTTTTATTTAATTTACGTGTTTTATACACTAAAAAAAACTCTCAACACAACTTTTTGATTTTTTAATAATTATTCCTTTTGTTTGCTTTCTAATATATACTTATAAAATGTATAAATTGTATACTAATATAGTTAGTTTTGGCACGATAAATATATTTTTTATATTAAATAAGCATAAGTAATTCAAATATATTAATTAAAGTATTAAAATAAAATATAATTATGGAGTTGTGCCTTAAAAATTTATACTCAGTCATAACAAGAGTTAGTTTAAAAATACAAGTTATTTATTAATTTTTAAAAATATTTCAAATTTATATATCATAGAAGTACTTCTAATCATATCTATAATTACCGAGGTGACTAACTTGATTTAATATAATAGTAACTAGTTTAGCTTAATAATTTGAATTTTAAATTTATTGCGCATTGCTTTTCAGACCAAATATTTATACAAGCAGACCATATTACTTATTAGTGTCAACAATATTTTAAAAATATAAATAAAATTTCCTATTTAAATAGTGTTGAAAAATAATAATATATCCATAAATAATACTCGTTTGACATTATTAGAAAATCAAATAAATATTAGCCGAAATTGTGTTTGACTGAGTTTCGACAATAATGTTGAGAAAAACTGACTTATTTTGAAGAAAAAAAAATACATAAACATTTATTTAGTTTTTCAAAGCTAATTGATTCAATGAATCAAACGAAATTAGTTATTCTAATGATTTCCTTAATTTGTATCTTGATATATTATTTCCTATTGTATTGTGTTATTATTTTAAATAGAGCTGTATTACATTTTTGTAAATTCAAACATCAA